>JZLH01S0371973.1:33293-58238 GCA_001188425.1 Eucidaris tribuloides
GGAGAGATAATTCTAATAAATAATGAAGTACAAGTAGAGAGGTCCCTCCTCAATTACCTTCATTACCGGCACCGGCATTGTTTTACAGAAGATCAACGTTTTTGTGATACGATATAACAATGGCTCATTTGTGCTACAGTACATATTGGAATGAGTGTGGAGAAATGCATCAGTGTGTGAGGAGTGAATCTGTAAGTCATATTGCAGCTTTGACCTTCAACCTATATAACTCGCGGGGGGGGCGGGTTCTACATTTGACCCCCCCTACGACGATTTTCGCGCAGTCCATGGTGCCCAACAAAATTTTTTACCGCCGTCGCTCCGACTTTTTTACTTTCAAAGTTCTTCGCGCATCTTTGAGACGCATTTTCCGCGAAAATTGGACATACCGTTACGACGCTGCGCGACTTTTTACACATATGGCATGTCCACCCACCAAAAATTGCTCAACAAACTGTGATTTCGTTGTACAAAATAATGAGAATTGATCGTTTTCAGCCAGAAATCATAATGTATGATTTATTTTTGCGTTTTAACTAGTTTGACAAATAACATGATTTTATGCTAGTTTACGATTTGCAAAAGTGTCCGCCCAACACGAAGTTCATCAAAAAGCAATAGAAAACAAAGGTCGAAAAAGAACAAAGACCCAATACATATAGAAATTTCACAAACATGAGATAACATAAGCAATTGTATTCACAATTTGGCAATCGCTTGTTTGTAGATAATTGGTTTGAAATGTCAAAATAAGTATTTTCACCAAAATTAGCTTCTACTACTGTAATAAGTGAGTTATAGGCGAAAACAAAAATTTCATACACTTATGTTGCAAATAAATTCTTAACAAAATAGAAAAATATTTTTTGGGCAAATATTCACTACACAGTCGTAGCTAGTTTAGCCATCCCGGCTCTATGCTCGCATGCAAATTTTTCGAGCTGGGTCGATCGCCCGGCGATCGGCCGTTGAGATTCGTCGGGGGGGGGGGGTGCGGCGGGGGCGGGTCAATTGACCCCAGGAGTCAAAAATCCTGGTACTGAAATGCCCTCAGTTAAACTTCACTTCAATCTGCCAGCCACAATATTCAGAACAATTCCCACATTGGACACAATTGTATTCATGTATGAATATGTTCCATTACTTTGCTTCGAGTGAGTGCGTTATTTTTAAGGTCACACATGTTTGGGAGAAAGCATTGATTAATTTGAATAAGTCAGTAATTACGAACGATGTACTGCTTTCGTTTTAAATTGTCTTTAACCTTAGCAAGTTGCTAAAGAGTCTCCTGTGCACTTCGTACAATTACAATTGAACAATCGTCATAAATTATTTATTTTCTTCCACTTTTGTACAGGAGCACAAAAATAGTTTAGTTATGCTTAAGTAATATCTATAGAACAACAACTATTTTCATTACACAATAAAAGAAAAAGGAAAGCAAATTAAAAGAAAAAGTGAAAAGTACATTGTCTATATTGTCACCTCAAAATAAATTCAGCGTAGTAAAGAGTAAAGATGGATGCTCATTACAAAACCACTCTTTATACGGACACACGGATTCCAACATTTGGATATTTAACTATTATTGAATTTACCTTGTGTGCATGCCTGCCTGACACATGGAATATGCTAACTCTGAATAGTTGTATGCAGTGTTATGTATAGAATGTAATAGAATTTTACCTTCTATGTATTAGGGCACAGGTTGTTTCTCGCGGATGATTCCCTCTTTACCAACTCCCACCAGGTAGTACATACCTAATGTCATCGGGTACAATGGCTCCTACAATCAACGTACCGCAGGTTTTCTGTATTTGGAATACGGCATATTATCCTTCCACCACTCAAATTGAGGACATTGTCGAGGCCACACCTCAGTTTCAACCTCTGCTCGTAGAGAGAGACTGTCTGATTTTGGGTGACGGACTTACAGCATGGGCTCTAGCAAATATAGCAGAAGAGTACAGAAGTAGAACTAACTGTTGCTTGATAAGCCTGAGCTAAACTATACAGCCATAGTGTTTCGCTATATCTCTGTGAAGAGAGGCTACTTTTCAAATGTGCTGGTTAGGCAGAAGGCAAGCAAACATCTTTAGCGCAAGTCAGAAGTTATGTAAAGATTTAGAGAATTGTTTTGAGCTGATTTTTATTACCAAGCATTTGCCTTGCACGTGCCTTTGGAGCCAGCTGCTTATTAAAACAGTTTTTATGCATATGGCGCATTGGCAATTATTCTGTCACGATGCTGCGGTGTTGGTACTTAACACTTTGGGTGCTATCGCGAACCTGTTCGCCCACGGTACACAATCACAATGAAGAAATATCGTGAACCGGTTCGCCAAGGAAGACAATCGAGCCATTACCTTTTAATTGTGAATGAAAATGTCACATGAAAGTTCCCTACCACATGAACTGTATCGGAAAATTGAATATAACATAAAACCAATAAATGCGTTAAATGTATTGCTCGATAGCACTGCAATTTTAAGAGAAAATCGCTTACAATTTGGAAGGTTTATGCACAGAGTCGAAACATCAGCTCCTGCGTTACACACCTGGCATTCTTTAGACTAGCACTCAAGTGTTAACTCCTTACCTGAATTTGGGACGTAAGGAAAAAGTGAAAAACACTTGACATGTCTTCTTTTTTAATATGATTTACTTCTGCTGACTGATTTTACTTTGGTCTACAAACTAATCTTTGAAATGCTATGGTTTTTCTGGATATTGTTTCTGACCTGGTGGTCAAGGGTCAAATAACACAACAGCAGCATGAATAGGCTGGGACTTTAATGCATAATGAAGCTCATAAAGCAAATTTTTTTATACTCCGGCATTATTTCTATTTGTAGATATGTCCCTGACAGTTTAATGTCACGAAACTAGCAATAATGTTTGGTGACCAGTGAAACCACAGGCTGTGGCAATCTGCACATGCGCAATCGTGAAACTTGTATTTAATTTGAATCGATCGTAGGAAAAAGCGTGAGCGTAGGCCTGCAGAAAATAAGCACTTGGAACTGGCTTCGCGAATGATGCAGGGCTGTGGTAATGTGTGACATCAGGCGCAGCAATTTATACAATGCATCAAGCATATACACACTGCACCTTTTACCCCTGTTGGCAATTTCTTAAAATTTGTTTTTCTCAAATTTGTTATAGACGTTTAGAATTATTGAAAGCAGGAAGGGATAATTAAAACATATGACAGCACGGAGAAGGAAGGAAAATACTCGAAAAAGAAGGGAAATGCAATGAAAACCAAATAAAGATTGGCAAGACAGATGTAAAAAGAACATAGGATTATTTCAAGGTTGCAGTCTTACGTCTGCAATAACTCTTCATACTGGTCGCACTACAGAGCATTATTATGTCCCTTCAGGCTTTGGTTTGATGCATCTCCATTGGCACAGGATTTAGGTTCACCACAGGTCTCCGAAGTACTAGGCAAAGGACAAAATATATTTCGAAATAGTACGATGATAAACAAATTATGATGACGCATGCACTGAGATTGATCATGGGTGGATTGCCAGTCAGTATTTAGGTTGTTAGTGTACTTACAATGACCGCTGTCACATCGAACTTTGAAACAAAGACTATTTAGGCTTTAAGACATTAATGACTGAAATAGATGATGTATTGGAAATAAAGCCATGTGTCACAATAAAGTAACTTCCCTGCTTTCTGTTGCTTTTTAGGAACGGCAAAGTTCAGACACATTAACTTTGAAAGCTTGCTTGTTCTCGTAATTTAAATGCAAAAAGTTTACTACTATGAAATTAGGCTCTTAAATATATATTCACTCTTATTTATAAACACACAAATCAAAAAGGAAGGAAAATATGTGATGAACATAGAAGAAAAGCCAGCAGACATAACTGAAAACACATAAGAAATGCAGTGCATTTTCGATTACATTAAATACAATTAAATTCACGAAAAATAATACATATCAAATATATAACATGTAATTAGCCTGTAGCTGCAGCACTTCCTCTATCTGCAATTAGAATACAAATTGTTTAGCCATACAGCTTTAACCCTATATGTAAGTGGGGGGGGTGGTCAATTTAGGACACCCCCCTCGACAATGTTCGCGACACCGCCGCCGCGCAATTTTTTACACCGCGCGTCGCTCGACCAGACTTTTTCCGCTTTTCAAGTCTTCGGTACATCCTTTTGACGACGCGTTTTCGGCGAAAATCGGACATCCCGTTGACGCGCTTGCGCCGACTTTTTTTATACATCGCATGAGTAACCGCAAAATTGCCACAAACCGTGATTTCGGTGTACAAATATGGAATTGCTCGCTCTTCGCCAAAAATCATAAATGTATGAATATTTTCTGCTCTTTATCTGCGTGAAATGGAATTAATTTTAATGCTGTTTATGATTGCAGAAGCCTGTCCCCCACAAATTTCATCGAAAAAACATAGAAAACAAAGGTCGAAAAAACAAGGAAATATAGAAATTCACAAAACCAATAAATAATAAGAAATTAATTCCAATTTGCGCAAATGTTTTTGTAGATAATTGTTAGCAAATGTCAACAGATATCATCTTCACCAAAATTAACATTCTACTTAGCTGTTTTTAGTGGTTAGAGCCGGAAACAAATTTCATACACTTTATGCATAATTAATTCAATTAAAATTACGAAAAATTATTTTTTGAAAATGTTCACTTACAGTCATGTCAAGTTTATCATCGGAGCTTCATGCGCACGACCAATTTTCGCCGGCGATCGGGCGATCGCCGGCCGAGATCTGAGGGGGGGGTCAAATTGACCACCCAGTAAAACGGTCTGAAACTAGCCCAGTTAAATAGGTTAATTCTCTAATTTGTGCAGGGTTCTTGCATGTGGCAATTTTTCTTGCATTTCTTCAATCTGTTTACTCAAATTAGGGGGATAATCATATGCTTGTCAGGATCAATGAATTCTGCGAGGACAATATCTGCCATGGTAACTTATTTGCTATCACGGTTAGTGATTTTTTAAATTTATCTTTTCATTTGCATACTTTTCTTTAAAGCCAAGTTTAGTTTTGGGGATTTTTCTTTTTTATTTGAAAGCTTTATGCCCAAGGTCATATCACACCAATAACAGATTCTGAATGTCCTTTAAAAAAAAAAAAAAAATTAAATGAACAATCTTGGGGGGGGGGGCGGGAACCCCCGAGATTTGTCATTAATTAATATATTTATACCAGTGGACCATTAAGACTTAAGCCAAGTTTAGTTTGGTCGATCAGGCCAAATTTTTGGTCAATCTGTCAGAAAGTAGTCTATTGTCACCCCAGACATCAGAAAACAACATCAATATACTGAAATGGTCTTATGGTGACAAATTATGACATTTAAATTAAAGGAGAGCAACTAGCAGTATGTACATTACCTATGGGGAAAGTGGGGGGTCCCCCAACATTTTACATTTTGAGTAAATTTTCAAAAACAATGGGAAAGTTTCCAGAAGCGAATCAATTTTCCAAAGTATTAATAGATCATATCACTGTAGGTATCTATCCAAAAAACGAAATTACAAAGAATTTTATTTTTACCATTTACCAAAACTGTACCTTGGCTTCAGGGCTTGATAAACATGGGTGCTTGAGTGCCCTAGGCACCTAAAAATCACAGTCGGGCACTCAGAAAAAAAAAAGGACCTGCCCAATTGGGCAGTGCCTTTTTTTGACAATGATCGATCGACAAAAACAACTTGTGTCTGGATTGGGCATTTGGATTTTACTATGGGGCACTTGAATCTAACATGCAAGTGCCCGACTGGGCAGTCAAAAAAAGTTTTTGTTGAGGCTTGCTTTAATAATCATTTGACTGTACTTACACGTTTCCTGTATTACCGTTGATTCTTCACTATATGTGGTGGATCCTATGACACTGAATACAGACACCAGGTAAGGGGTGCGGCTGTTAAGCCCAGTCAGTGGGAGGGAGGTGACTGAAGATGCCCGTAAAATTGGTGATATCTATGTAACCCAGAAGAAGAAGAAAATACATATTTAACTCTTTGGGCTTCTTGCTATATGGCATTGTTGTTCAATATTTCACATACAAGCAACTTTGTTATAATAAAACCTTGTATTAATTGTCCTTCCAGAGGTTTGCATTATGTGTATATACCTGTCTATGGTAGATATGAACATATGCAACTTGGTGAGATGAGTTTTGGAGTGATTTCATGTCCAATATTGTATCCTCATTGAAGATATTTCAGTGCTTTTCACATTTCATGACTCCATTCCCCCTTCCCTTCACACCTCTGGCCCACTTAACTCTTTTTTTTGCACAGTATTACATAGCATGGCTGGTTGCATTATGTGTCTATCTATGGTAGATGTGAACATTATAAGGACAACTTGAAGGTTACTGAGTTTCAGACTGTTGAACGCCAAAGCATTTCATGACCCTACCCCTTCCCACTCCTGGCGCCTTTATTTTATTTATTTATTTTTTGCACAATATAACATAGCATGGCAGGTCACATTACATGTATAGATCTGTCTATGGTAGATATGAACATATGCATCTTGGCGAGATGAGTTTTGGAGTGATTTAATGCCCAAAATTGTATCTTTACTGAAGATATTTTAGGGCTTTTCACATTTCATGACTCCCCTCCCCCTTTCCTTCCCACCCGTTGCCCACTTAACTCTTTTTTTGCACACAGGGCAGGATGTACTGTATATGCCATATATTTCGCGTTAATACATTTTCAGGATTTTGCTTCAAGACAGTGAATTCGTGAGAGTTTATTTTTGCGATTTTATTGTATTTGCATTCACCATCTACAGAAATGCAAGGAAGTGAAAATTTTCATGTGCTTTTAAGTCGCAAAATTCGCGAAAATCAAACCATCATGAAATATTTACCATATACAGTATTATTTATATCCTAGATCAAAAAATATCCTTGTAGTGATTGGCCAAGTTTGGCTCACGTGACATAAAATAGTTTCACCACCAACCGAGCTCTGCCAAAAGATAGATATCCCAGAATCGTGACGTCACGATATCGGTATAATTTCCGCTATACCGATATCGTGACGTCACAAGCCACTGCCGCAACGTATGCGACGCCAAACACTGTATAGACTCTCCGCAGCTGTACGTGCGACGTGTATACACGTACCACGGTGCGACGTTCACGCAGCGCAGATCGCAATGCTGCAATGTGCCCAAATTTAAAAGTAAGCTAACTGATGATGAATGGTGAGTTGATATTTTAATCAGACTTACTCTGTTCAAATCATCACTTTTAGACTTCGTTATTTTAATTTTTTGATCAAGGATATAAATCAAATATACCCTGCACTTTTTTCCAGGCACCAGTGGAAATTATGGATTCTCTTCGGTGACTGGCATATAGCACTATTTTCTTCGGGGCTGCGCCCCTCAGAAAATAGTGCTATGCCAGTCACCTCAGAATCCATAATTTCCACTGGAGCCTCTCAGTGCATGGTATATTTGTTTAGTGTCTGTCTATGGTAGATATGAACATTATAAGGACAACTTGAATGTTAATGAGTTTGAGACTGTTTAACCCTCAAAACATTTCACGACCCCCCCCCCCCCCCCCGCCCATCCCTTGCCACCCCTGGTTCCTTAACTCTGTTTTGCACAATATAAGATAGCATGGCAGATTGCATTATGTGTCTCATACGGGGACAACTTGAAGGTGACTGAGTTTCAGACTGTTTGACCCTCAAAACATTTCAAGACCCCCAATCCTTCCCACCCGTGGGCTCCTTAACTTTTTTGCACAATATAGCATAGCACGGCAGGATGTATTATGTGTCTGTCTTTGGTAGATATGAACATTATGAGGACAATTTGAAGGTTAATGAGTTTTGGACTGTTTAACCCCCAAATCATTTTGCAATCTTGCCCCCCCCCCTTCCCACCTTTGGCCCCTTTTACTGTTTTTTTTTTTTGCACAATATAACATAGCATGGCAGGTTACATTACATGTACATGTATGTGTCTGTCTACAGAAGATATGAACATACATGTATATGGAAACCAGAAGGTCAATATGAATTCCTGACAGTTTTACCCCAAAATACATATCTTGGAATGGGCTTTTCAAATTTCATAACACCCTTCCCTTCCCACCCCTGCTCCCCTTCCCTTAACCCTTTTATGCATAATATACATGTAACATAACATGGCAGGTTGCATTACATGTACACGTATGTATCTGTCTATGGTACATATGAATATTATGAGAACAGCATGAAGGTCACTATGAATTTCACATGGTTTTACCGCCAAATTATTTCACAACCCCCCCCTTCCCACCCCTGGCCCCTTAACTCTTTTTTGTACAATATAACATAGCATGGCAGGTTGCATTTGTATCTGTCTATGGTAGATATGAATATTATAACAACTTGAAGGTTAATAAGTTTCGGACTGTTTAACCCCCAAATCATTTCACGACCCCACTACCCCCACCCACCCCTGGCCCCTTAACTCTTTTTGGCACAATATAACATAGCATGGCAGGTTGCATCACATGTACATGTATGTGTCTGTCTATGGTAGATATGAACATATGAAGGCAACTGGAAGGTCAGTATGAGTTTCAGATGGTTTGACTCCCAAAGAAAGGAAAGAAGATATGTTTCAGGGCTTTTCAAATTTCATGAGCCCTCCCCCCCCCCTCTTTTTTCCTTTTCTGCATAAGCCATAGCATGGCAGGTTGGAGCTACTGCCTCCCCCCACCCCCGCGATTACCTATGTGTTACAGCAGGTTAGAGACCCCCACCCGATTTCCTGATAATTGGAACCCCCCCCCCCCATCAATTTCCCAATCATGTGTCATAGCACGTTGGAGCACCCCATCCCCTTTACGATTCATGCCAATGTCAATGTCCACAGTGTTTGTACACGTGTTTTGACCATTTTGCCATGCACAGATGATTCAATATACAAGATGCCAATAATGCCATAGGGAAGACATACTCCTGCCTCACAAAAAGGCAGACATTACTCACCACACTTCCAGTTGGGTAGTGGCATATTCTATACTGATTAAAACTACTTGTTGGTGCTATCCAGAAAGGTGTGATAGAGTCGGAATTTGACGTGGAGCCCAAATTACGAACAATCGTTGGCTCTACAAGGTAAGAAACGCAAAAGAATTAGTTATGCCTAGCAATGCAGGAATAAGACTAATGATGAACACAAGTTAGCTTCCATCAGGGAGTACATTATATGAAACATTATGCAAAACATTATCGAATTCATGAAACAAGAAACATTTCATTTTTTTATGCCACCGCAAAACAACAACCTCTGTCAATATCAAAGACCCAGGGAACTAGCCATCATCACTAATATCATCATCTTAAAGACACTATATAACACAGTGGAAGACCCGTTTAAAAAATTGTTGAACTTTGCTATCTGACATATCTGACAGTGTTTAAATGGACAAATAAACACCCTAGAACACAAAAGTTTTGGCAGTTACGCTGTCACTAGCAAAATATGTGCAGATAAAACTTGGCACATTAATTTTATATCGGCCGATAGGAAATTCTGCAACACAGCAGTCTAAAGGGGAAAACTGGAATAGTCTTTCAATGATTTTCACTTTTTCAACGATCGTTTTAAACTGCAATTTTTTCAGGGCTTCATTTTTAGACCTTATCAGAGACACTGGTACCATGGGGAATCATGTAGCTCAGATTTTTTAAACTGGAAACATTGTTATACATTGCCTTAAATGATAATCATTAGTATCATCCCCATCCTCATCCTTATTCACATCATTATCACAACAATTATCATCACTATCACCCTCACAATCATCATCATCATCACCATCATCATCATCATCGTTATCATCATCAACACTATCATCACAACTATCAACACAACATCATTATTACCATCACAATCATAATTATCTTCTTAATTATCACCACCATGACCAACCCCATCAAGGTAACTTACGTGTGTACTGCATGAGACTGTCAGATGCTGCCGTATCACCCTGCTGTTGTATGTTGATGGTATACTGTGTACCGGGGGTCAACCCAAAGAGGTCTAAGGTGCGCTCCTCACCCCGGGCAACCAGAATGGGGCTACTGGTGGAACCAGTAGGAGAGTAGTTGATGAGATAGTTGGAGAAGGATCCCGTGCCCTCTTGCCAGGCTACAGTCATCGATGTGGTGCTCAAAGATACTAAGCTCACTTGCAGTGGTGTGGCCCCCACTAATTTACAACATATGGGGTAAAAATATAATTGATATATTAGAAATATGGTGCATTACTACTAATCCTTTTTTATGTTTTCTTTTCCTTCTCCCCTCTTCTTCTTTCCCCTTTTTTTTCTTCTCCTTCCTCCTTTTGCTTCTTTGTCTTCATCTTCTTCTTCTTTCTTCTCCTTCCTCCTCCTCCTCCACCTTTGTTCTTCAAATGCAACTTCTGCTGATAGCTTTAACTGATTCAGAGGTTTTTGTAAGTACATCACACTTCTTTGCTATTTTTTTTTCGCTTGCCAGTGGAAAATCACTGGGTTCTGCTGTCACCTTTTTTCTCCAAATCTAGACATTAATGTAGATCTTAACGTTTTTGCAAACCTGTAGTTGCTGAGGTGTGAACAGTGATGCTATTACGACCACTGAAAGAATAACGAACGTTGACTGCGTACGCCGTACTTGGTTCGAGGTCGTGTATCCATACCTGTGGGCAGGCTGATTTACCGACAGCAATCTGTTGGAGATATACTATACCGAAATCATCGCCATCAAGGCGCAAGAGAACGGTGTAATCATCGTAGTCATTTGGATCTTCTGAGGGTGGGGTAATCACAACAAGGAGGGCAGTGGACTCCTGTTCTTCCACCATGATGGCCAAGCTGTTTGCAGCTAGCACTATGTAGAAAAAAAAAAACATCAAGTACATTAACAGCTTAAGTAATCTACATTTGCAAAAGTGGGTGGGGTGACGGTAGGTGTGGGGGTGGGTGTAATGGTTGGGGTGGGGGGTTGGGGAAGGGCCATCAAGGCTCCTTGGTGAAGGAGGAAAGGGGATGGACACATAATTTACCCCTCCCACAATGTCCATCCGTGATAATGTGTTAACAGATATATAGGTGACGTAATCGTTATGAACTATTTACCCTTGAAAGGCAAGGAACGTATGATATAATATTGTACATACATTTAGTTCCAACAAATAATATGTCCCCTTTTTTTTTAATGGGGGGGGGGAGGATGGGGACATGTCACCTTTGTACCTCACTTGCTATTGCCCACAATGAAATTCAATAAAATGACAAAAAGTGTTAAAGTGACAAAAATGACAGTGACAAATGAGAGTGACACACATAAACAAACAGCCTACCGAAAGTAATTGACAAACCAAACATTAAATTGGGAGGGGGAGAGGTGTTTGTGACTAGGTTTTAAAACTTAAAACAAAGCTTTTATATCTTATCTGGTATGGACAAAATAAACTCACTTTACTAGTGCTGAGAAATAGATCATCACCTGTAATACTGAGAACTTATCGTAACTCTAACTTACTTATGAATTATCTGTCTTCTGTAGTAGTTAAGAATACTATGGGGAATAATCCTAAAGAAATATCTTCAAATGCCTGCGACATTCAATGCAATATGCAGCATTCCCCTACAACCCTCACCCCAAATGCATGTTTTCACAGTTTCATTTGCAAACTACATGTGTTTACTTTTCACATCTTATTCAACAATAAACACAGTGAAAATAAACAATCACACTTTTCTCTTTTCATGAGGTTGGCGAAAGGGGTTCAAGGGAGAGGATAATTTTCAAAAATCTTTTCAAAATTTATACTCACAAGTTCGGCTGACAACATCATCAGCATTAGCAGCTACAGATCCACCAGCGTTCAGTGCTTGGACCTGCACTCTGTAGTCTGTGTCGGGAGTCAGACCTGTTAACAAAGCTCTCCTGGTTCCATCAATGGGGTTTGCTGTCATACCGTCATATGAGACCCTATAACTGGCTGCCCCTGTAAACTCACCCCAGAGTACTTCCAGTGTGGTGTCTGTCCTTTGGCCAATGATTGCCACAAAGCTGTTGATTGCTGTGAAAAATAAAAGATGAGACCATTTTTTTTTCTAGTTGGATTGTAAAATATTTGCAATAAAAGCAGTAAGATACCCCCAAAATAGGTGAGTAAATGTTTTAAAAAAAATTGGACAAATATAGGAAAAGTTACAAATTTTTTGTAATTCTGTACATTATTGTGGAATTCACAACATCATGACATTCATTAAGAGCAAACCTTTGTGTGTTTTTTCCTTCAAAATATCACTTACTTTCAGGGCTGGATTCATTCCTTTGTTTTCAAAAGGACATGTAAATGCCCAAGTGCAATATCAAGGTTTCCAGCATTTCAAGAAAACAAAATTCCCTGATTTTTCCTTGATTTTTCCATAATGAAGTCTCAAAATTCTATGATAAGTATTTCAACTCATTTCCAGTTTCACATGTTTTCTATGTTTTCAGTCGTCCAATAGATGTTGTTTTGATATGCAACAAAATATAAGAGAGTCTGACTGACTACTTTCGATTTTTGGGCCAATCAAAATTCCCTGACTTTTCCCCGATTTGAGGCATTTTCATCAAATTCCCTGACTGGAAAAAAGGTAAAATAATTTTCCCTGATTTCCCTGATGGGCTGGGAACCCTGTATATAGATTCATCATCTACAAAAATTTTACCTACCAGCCGGTTGGGTAACTTTCTATTTTACGTGCACGGTGCCAAAATATAAAAAAATAGGGCAAGTGGACAGGTGTTTCAAGTCCAGCTCTGGGCATACTTACAATTGCTCCATTTTTTTGTATGAACACTTTAATATCAATAGGAGATGTTAAGTGTGAGAATTTCTATAAAAGATGAGTCTATCACTCATCACAGACTTACCTATCTCCCCGATGCAGTCAAACCCATCACTCTCATTGGAACCCTGATGACGGACCAACGTAAATGTGTAGGTGGTGTCTGACAATGCATAAGCTATGTCCAGGGTCGTTGCATCCTTTACAATCTGACGGGGGAGGCTGGGAAGCCGACAGCAGGTTCGTAAGACACTCTAAAGTAATCAAACACGACGTGTTGACGGGCAACGTCCAGCTGAGAGTGAACCGTGAGACTGAAGCCTGAGTATCAGTGATCTTGAAATATGAGGCCGGCAGGACGGCTGTTAATAAAGGGAGAACAGATGAAAAATGAAAAAATCAAAAACCTACAAGAACCGAACTTTATATTACTGTACACAACCCTGTATTTGTTTTGCATACAAACTTTCACTTCATTTTTTTTCTTTCCTATAAACACGTCTGAATACACATATTTCATACACAAAACTGTGCAACAGAATGGGCATAAACAGATGAAGAAAATGTTTCTTCAAGAAAAGCAAGGACAATGCAAAGCAAACAGTAGCATCCCCTCACCAGATACAAATAGCATGCGCATATTTAATGAACTGGCCTACATACTTGAAAATCAAAATCTGTCTAACATTATCAAAGTCATCAAATGGAACATTTACAGTGTAATTAGCTATTCTTACCTATTTAATAAGCTTTGACCTTTAACATTTGATATACATAATCTAAAATCAAATATATGCTGTAATTTGATACTATGTACCTTTATACCAAATCTCATTAAATTAAATCTGTCATACATTACTAAAATTATCAAAAAGGAAAGCAAATTTTTGAATATGCATGATTGACTATTTTCACACATTTAATAAGCTATGACCTTTAACCTACATACTCCTAAATCAAACTTCAATTGCCATTTGGATCCCTTAGTCTCTTTTTCACCTCCGGTGGGCGAGACAAAAATGTGTGGGACTTCACAGAAAAAAACTACAGCGGTTCGACTGAATAGCATCAAGCTACCATGGTAGTGAAACCAAATCAGATATGTATAAACCCTTGTGACCTTTGACCCTTCACCCCCAAAATCTAATCAGTTCATCAGTGCCTCATATGACATACTTGTCTCAAATTACATTAAAATCTGATAAGCCGTTCTTAAGTTATCATGACAATGATCCCAATTTGGGCAAGTATGAGGCTTCATGACCTTTGACCTTTCAATGCCAAAATTAAATCAGTTCATCGTAGGCCCATATCTGACATGCCTAGGGCCATGTGACCTTTGATCTTTGACCTTTATACTCCAAAATCTAACCACTTCATTGGTGCCTACTCAAACCAACTTACATCAAAATTCTACCACCGGTTCATGAGTTATTAGAGTAATGAACACAAATCATTCATGTATAAGGCCTTGTGACCTTTGACCTTTCAACTCCAAAATCTAATCAGTTCATTGATGTCTTAGAATATATACAAGTACTTCAGCCACATTACATTAAAATCAAATCAGCCATCCTTATGTTATTGTGGTTAACAAACCCAAATCAGAAGTTTTAGGCCTAAGACATTTGACCTTTGACTTTTTAACTCCAAATTCTAATCAGTTCATTTTTGCCTCATAGTGCACACTTGGTTCTGGTCACCTCAAAATTTGGTTACCTGTTTTTAAGTTACATGTATCATGGTAATGAGACCCAGTAACGGATGAACGGACAAACAACCCAACAACATAATGCCTCCAACAACTTTGTTGAGCAGGCATAAAAATGAAATGGCATGGCAACATTCCCATCGGATTGATGACATGAAACATTGAAGGGGGGGGGGGGTCAGGCCCCCCGAGTCTTTTATACATGTAGTAAAGGGTTAAAAGGTGATTTTGCAAACTTACGTGAGACAAAGTTGATCTGCACCAGGTCACTAATCTTCTGGTAAGGAGGATCACCACTCACTGCGGATACGGTGACCGTGTAGTTGGTGTTGGGCACGAGGTCATTCACCACCTGGCTGTTCAGCATGGTTTCGTAAGTCAGGTTGATGACCACGCAGAAGTAATCCCATACCCCTGCAGATGGGTTATCCCATCTCAATGTGACCGACGTGGGTGACAGGTCAGTTACACTCAGATTTCGGACTGGATTTGGTACTGAAATGAACAAGAGGTCGGAAGGGTACAACACTTATTTGAGGTCACGCAGCCTCTGTGTGGTGCCCCTAGAGTGTACATCATTGTACATGTGTAGTTTCAGCTATTGGAGGCCAAAATCTACATGTATAATAGGCACCCATGAGGCCACATGTAGAATTTGACAACTTTTCACCCCCCCCCATACAGATTACTTCTGCCTACTCAGCTTAAAATGGAAACATCCATTTTTAGGACGAACATGACTCATGGTGACACCCCTCCCCCAATATTATCCTACCCTTTGAATTGTCAGTAATAACTTTTATTATTCACATCCAAGGGTATGAGGGCCTCAGCAGGAACAAAATCTTCTTGAGATGGGAATTTTCAGTCATTCCCAGTCTCAACTTCTTTTTAATTGAATTATCAATGTAATAGCAAAATAAATAATGGAAAACGGGTTTTGCTTAAATGTTTTCTGATTAGGAGAATTTCTGACTGTCTCCACAACATAGAGAACAGCTAGCTAGGTAGTAAAACTTACCCCTTTTCATGTTTTTTTCTCTGAAAATATATTTTTTGATTATTTGCCCATTACTTGGGGAAAGGGACGGATATGACCCCTTTTGGTCCCTTTTGACTAAGTCTATGCTCGATACATCAATGGAATTATATTGGCTGTTTCATTTATTTTTTTTGTATCACTGTGCTTCTAAACATGAGAACTTGCTTTACACCCCATCCTCCCAATCACAACAAAAAAGAAAACAATTTATTCAATATGTTCAGGTACTTACCTGTTCGCACTCTGGAACTGTAGAAGTTCAAGGGATCCAGAACATCAGTAATATCTAGTGTGTACAGAATTCCTGGACTTATTGTTTGGGTTGGTGGACCACAGTCAATCTGTGTCTCCACAGTCACAGCGTTACATAAGGAAGTACCATCAGGTTCTGTGAGTTGTACAATATAGAATGATGCAAATGGTCCCCACAGTGCCGTCAGGGAAACGGACGTCACGTTAATGAAGACTATCTGGCCTGGCTCAAGACTCACTGAAAAAAATAAAAAATAGAAAATGAGAGAAAACAAGAGCCCTAGGGAGAAGAACGATGCCAATGATCTGCCAAAAGTGAAGATGAACAAACTTCACCATTGGACCAGCTCAAGACTTCTATTCAATTTACGCAACCTACGGCTAGAAAACTTGAATTGCCCAGGTGTAAATAATCTGATACGCAAATTGAATCACCTAAAACATTAACAACCACAACAATCCCCCTAAGGATCATTCCCACCATGTTTGGTCTAAATCCATTGATGTGCTTTAAAGAAAATGCTGTAATTGTGAATTATTCCCATAAGGCCCTGCCCACAACCTGTTGCCCCCCCCCCCAGTCTTTTCATAGTAAAGGGTTAAAAGGTGATTTTGCAAACTTACGTGAGACAAAGTTGATCTGCACCAGGTCACTAATCTTCTGGTAAGGAGGATCACCACTCACAGCGGATACGGTGACCGTGTAGTTGGTGTTGGGCACGAGGTCATTCACCACCTGGCTGTTCTGCACGGTTTTGTAAGTCAGGTTGATGACCACGCAGAAGTAATCCCATATCCCTGCAGATGGGTTATCCCACCTCAACGTGACGGATGTGGGTGACAAGTCAGTTATGTTCAGATTCTGGACTGGGTTTGGTACTGGAATGAACAAGAGCCCCGGAGGGCACAACACTCATCTGAGGTCATGCAGCCTCTGTGTGGTGCCCCTAGAATGTATGTCATTGTACTTGTAAAGTTTTAGCCCTTGTAGACCAAAATCTACAGGCACCAATGAGGCCACATAAAGAATTTGACAATTTTCATCCCCCCATACAGATAATTCTGACTTACTCAGTTAAAATGGAAACATCCATTTTTTATGACAAACATGAGCCCCCCCCCCACCACATATTATTCTATCCCGAGGCCCTAACAGTGTGCCTACACTGTGAACTGTCATTAATAACTTTTATTATTTACATACAAGGGTATGAGGGCCTCAGCAGGGGCTAAATCTGCCTGAGACGACACTTTTCTTTCATTTCCCAGTCTAAACCTTTTTAATTGGATTATCAATGTATAGAAAATAATAAAATAATAATAATAGCAAAATAAGTAATAGGAAAACGGGTTTTACTTGGATATTTTCTGATTTGGAGAATTTTTGCCTGTCTCCACAACATAGAGAACAGTTAGCTGGGTAGTAAAACTTACCCTCAGTTTTCATTTTTCTGAAAAAATATTTTTGATTATATGCCCATCACTTGGGGAACGGGAGGGACATGACCCCTTTTGGTCCCTTTTGATCAAGTCTATGCTGGATACATCCATGAAATTATATTGGCTGTTTCATTTATATTTTTTGTGTCATTGTGCTTCTGAACATGAGAACTTGCTTTATATCCCCATTCTCCCAATCACAACAAAAAAGAAAATGATTTATTCAATATGTTCAGGTACTTACCTGTTCGTACTCTGGAACTGTAGAAGTTCAAGGAATCCAGAACATCAGTAATATCTAGTGTGTACACAGTTCCTGGACTTATTGTTTGGGCTGGTGGACCACAGTCAATCCGTGTCTCCATTGTCACAGTGCTACATACGGAAGTATTACTAGGTTCTCTGAGTTCTACAAAGTAGAATGATGCAAATGATCCCCACAGTGCCGTCAGGGAAACGGACGTCACGTTAATGAAGACTATCTGGCCTGGCTCAAGACTCACTGGGAAAAAAATGGAGAAATGGACAATATGCTAATTGCCACTGAGAGAAAACAAGAGCCCTAGGGGGGCAGAACGATGCCGATGATCTGCCAAAACTGAAGATGAACGAAATCCAACATTGGACCAGCTCAAGACTACTATTTGATTTACGCAACCTACGGCTAGAAAACTCGAATTGCCCAGGTGTAAATAATCTGTTGCGCAGATTGAATCACCTAAAACATTAACAACAACAACAATCCCCCTAAGGATCATTCCCACCAAGTTTGGTCTAAATCCATTGATGTGCTTTAAAGAAAATGCTGTAATTGTGAATTATTCCCATAAGGCCCTGCCCACAACCTGTTGCCCCCCACCCCCTCCCCCCCGAGTCTTTTCATAGTAAAGGGTTAAAAGGTGATTTTGCAAACTTACGTGAGACAAAGTTGATCTGTACCAGGTCACTAATCTTCTGGTAAGGAGAATCACCACTCACAGTGGATACGATGGCCGTGTAGTTGGTGTTGGGCAGGAGGTCATTCACCACTTGGCTGTTCTGCATGGTTTTGTAAGTCAGGTCAATGACCACGTAGAAGTAATCCCATACCCCTGCAGATGGGTTATCCCATCTCAACGTGACCGACGTGGGTGACAAGTCAGTTATGTTCAGATTCCGGACTGGATTTGGTACTGGAATGAACAAGAGCCCCGGAGGGCACAACACTCATTTGAGGTCATGCAGCCTCTGTGTGGTGCTCCTAGAGTGTACATCATTGTACATGTACAGTTTCAGCTATTGGAGGCCAAAATCTATAATAGGCACCAATGTGGCCACATGAAGAATTTGACAACTTTTCACCCCCCCCCCCCAATACAGATAACTCTACCTTACACAGTTAAAATGGAAACATCAATTTTTAGGATGAACATGACTATTAGGGTGAGAGCCTGCTACTTCTCAATTTACCTCACCGAGCCCAAAACATTTGATCCTTCACAGGTACTCAGACTATCTCTGTGATTGAAAAAAGATATGTCAGCTGGACCCCACCGGTCGGGTTCAGTCCCCAGGACCCCCCTAAAATGACCCCGGGGCGGGTTGAAATTACCCCATCTAGCCATATTTGATCAACAGATACTTCTATGGGTATACATTACAAAAATATCAAACTGACATTTCAATTTGTAAAAAAGGGGTTCTCAGTTCCCCTAAACACCCTGTGCATACCCTCCCCTCCTACCTCAAGCCCCCTAACACGCCCCAACTATAAAGTAGGTCAATGACTCTAAAATGCACTAGCGCCTCGACCCGTAGCGGCCACGTGCCATAGTATTTCACGCACGCGCATACAGACAAAATGCGCACCGCATCGCACACATGCAGTATACAGGTCACCAAGACGCCAAACATACTCAATAATCCATGCGTGGGACTGGGTTATGAACCCCCTTAAATTCGGTCTGGGGACCAAACCCGACCACTGGTGTCCAGCTGACATATCTTTTTTCAAGCACATAGGTAGTCTAAGTAACTTTGAGGGGTCAAATTTTTTGGGCTCGATGGGGTAAATTGAGAAGTAGCTAGCTCCCAGACTATATGTGACACCTCCCCCCATATTATTCTCTGCTGAGACCCTGTGTGCCTACCCTTTGAATTGTCAGTAATAACTTTTATTATTCACATACAAGGGTATGAGGGCCTCACCAGGAGCAAAATCTTCCTGAGATGGGAATTTTCCTTCATTCCCAGTCTAAACCTTCTTTTTAACCCGTTGGCTACAGAAACCGGATGTATCCTGTGTTAACTCTATGGGATTTTCAGAATCTTGGAGGCAATGGGTTGACTGGATTATCAGAAATTATAAGATGGGTTTAAGAATGAGGCAATGTGATTGGTCAACTGACAGGTGTGGAGCCTGCATTTAATTCTCCTAACGTGCATGTCTAATTGATAACACATGATTGATACCTGACCATATTCGCCGCGCCGATATATCGGCAGCCAAATTGAAAACTGCTTACGCGTGTACGTCAGCTAGCTGTATGTAGAGAAACATTAAACTAAACTTGGTCTGGCTTATGATTGAGTGCTCGCCTCTACTCATTTGAAGTGTTCATCAAGACATTTTTGAAGACGTCTAGGAATTAATGTAGCTAAAAGGCATTCCTTGGTGCTGTCAGAAAAACCTGGAAATGGTGAGTGAAAATACGGGTCGTCTTTGAAATTTTTTATTTTCCGTGTCGTAACGTTACGTAGTAAATTAATCCTATTAGTAGGACTAGGTCTAACACCTTATATAGGTCTAGATCTAGCGTTAGGCCTATAGTCTAAATTTTGTTGCATATTTTCAGGCTGCATTGCCGACCCGTCTTATAAAACAATTGATGCACTGTTTGTTTGTGTGTTAGGGCAGTTCCAGTGCACTCGGTTTAGTCAGTGATATCAATAACGCACTTGCCCTACCGGCACATGCGTTATCACTTGTACTGACTAAACTTTGTGCACCGTCTCTGCCCAAACACACTCACAACCAGTGCATCAATTGTATAGAAAACAATAGAATAATAACAACAGAACAATATGATAGGAAAATGGGTTTTGCTTGAATGTTTCATGATTTGGAGAATTTTTAATGTCTCCACAACATAGAGAATGGGTAGCTAGGTACTAAATCCTGTTGACCAAACTTACCCGCAGTTTTTATTTTTTAAGGAACTCTTTTTTTATCTTTTGCCCATCACTTGGGGAAGGGGAGGGACATGACCCCATTTGGTCCCATTTCGCTAAGTCTATGCTGAATAAATCCATGACATTATATTGACTGTTTCATTGATATTTTTTGCGTCATTGTGCTTCTAAACATGAGAATTTATTTTGTACCCCCATCCTTCCAATCACAACAAAAAGAAAACGATTTATTCAATATGTTCAGGTACTTACCTGTTCGTACTCTGGAACTGTAGAAGTTCAAGGAATCAAAAGCATCAGTAATATCTAGTGTATACACAGTTCCTGGACTTATTGTTTGGGCTGGTAGACCACAGTCAATCCGTGTCTCCATGGTCACAGCGTTACATACGGAAGTACTACTAGGTTCTCTGAGTTCTACCAAATAGAATGATGCAAATGATCCCCACAGTGCCGTCAGGGAAACGGACGTCACGTTAATGAAGACTATCTGGCCTGGCTCAAGACTCACTGGAAAAAATAAAAAATGAGAAAAAACAAGAGCCCTAGTGGCAGAATGCTCACCTGAGGTCTCTCAAACTCTCTGTGGTACCCATAGAGGAAATATCAATTATACATAGATTTGGACCTTGGAGCCTGATATCTAGGCTCCAACAGAGCGACATAAACCAGCTGAAAAACTTTGCATAAACAGTTTTGTATTTTGTGTTCAACAAATATGTTACCAACAGATACGTTATCTTCAACATTTTTAATTTTAATGTCTCCATGGTCACAGCGTTACATACGGAAGTATTACTAGGTTCTCTGAGTTCTACAGTATAGAATGATGCAAACGGTCCCCACAGTGCCGTCAGGGAAACGGATGTCACGTTAATGAAGACTATTTGGCCTGGCTCAAGACTAAATGGGAAAAAATGGAGAAATGGACAATATGCTGATTACCACTGAGAGAAAACAAGAGCCCTAGGGAGGCAGAACGATGCCGATGATCTGCCAAAACTGAAGATGAACGAAATCCAACATTGGACCAGCTCAAGACTACTATTTGATTTACGCAACCTACGGCTAGAAAACTCGAATTGCCCAGGTGTAAATAATCTGTTGCGCAGATTGAATCACCTAAAACATTAACAACAACAACAATCCCCCTAAGGATCATTCCCACCAAGTTTGGTCTAAATCCATTGATGTGCTTTAAAGAAAATGCTGTAATTGTGAATTATTCCCATAAGGCCCTGCCCACAACCTGTTGCCCCCCACCCCCTCCCCCCCCCCCCCCGACGTCTTTTCATAGTAAAGGGTTAAAAGGTGATTTTGCAAACTTACGTGAGACAAAGTTGATCTGTACCAGGTCACTAATCTTCTGGTAAGGAGAATTACCGCTCACTGTGGATACGGTGGCCGTGTAGTTGGTGTTGGGCACAAGGTCATTCACCACCTGGCTGTTCTGCATGGTTTTGTAAGTCAGGTCAATGACCACGCAGAAGTAATCCCATACCCCTGCAGATGGGTTATCCCATCTCAACGTGACCGACGTGGGTGACAAGTCAGTTATGTTCAGATTCCGGACTGGGTTTGGTACTGGAATGAACAAGAGCCCCAGAGGGCATATCACTCATCTGAGGTCACACAGCCTCTGTGTGGTGCCCCTAGAGTGTATGTCATTGTACTTGTAAAGTTTTAGCCCTTGGAGACCAAAATCTAGAGGCACCAATGAGGCTACATAAAGAATTTGACAACTGTTCCACACCCCCCCCCCATACAGATAATTCTGGCTTACTCAGTTAAAATGGAAACATCCATTTTTATGACAAACATGAGACCCCCCCACCACCACCACATATTATTTTATCCTGAGGCCCTAACAGTGTGCCTACCCTGTGAACTGTCATTAATAACTTTTATCATTTACATACAAGGGTATGAGGACCTCAGCAGGGGCTAAATCTGCCTGAGACAACACTTTTCCTTCATTTCTAAGTCTAAACCTTCTTTTTAATTGAATTTTCAATGTAATAGCAAAACAAAAAATAGGAAAACAGGTTTTGCTCGAATGTTGTCTGATTTGGAGAATTTCTGACTGTCTCCACAACATAGAAAACAGGTAGCTAGGTAGTAAAACTTACCCCCTGTTTTCATTTTTCTGAAGAAAAAAACATATTTTTTGATTATTTGCCCATTACTTGGGGAAGGGGAGGGATATGACCCCTTTTGGTTCCTTTTGACTAAGTCTATGTTGGATACATCTATGACATTATATTGGCTGTTTCATTTATATTTTTTGCATCATTGTGCTTCTAAACATGAGAATTTATTCTGTACCCCCATCCTCCTAATCACAACAAAAAAGAAAATGATTTGTTCATTATGTTCAGGTACTTACCTGTTCGTACTCTGGAACTGTAGAAGTTCAAGGAATGCAGAACATCAGTAATATCTAGTGTGTACACTGTTCCTGGACTTATTGTTTGGGCTGGCAAACTACAGTCAATCTGTGTCTCCACAGTCACAGTGTTACATATGGAAGTACCATCAGGTTCTCTGAGTTCTACAACATAATTTGATGCAAATGGTCCCCACAGTGCCGTCAGGGAAACGGATGTCACGTTAATGAAAACTATTTGGCCTGGCTCAAGACTCACTGGAAAAAAAATGGAGAAATGGACAATATGCTAATTGCCACTGAGAGAAAACAAGAGCCCTAGGGGGGCAGAACGATGCCAATGATCTGCCAAAAGTGAAGATGAACAAACTTCACCATTGGACCAGCTCAAGACTATTATTCGATTTACGCCACCTACGGCTAGAAAACTTGAATTGCCCAGGTGTAAATAATCTGTTGCGCAGATTGAATCACCTAAAACATTAACAACCACAACAATCCCCCTAAGGATCATTCCCACCAAGTTTGGTCTAAATCCATTGATGTGCTTTAAAGAAAATGCTGTAATTGTGAATTATTCCCATAAGGCCCTGCCCACAACCTGTTGCCCCCCCCCAAGTCTTTTCATAATAAAGGGTTAAAAGGTGATTTTGCAAACTTACGTGAAACAAAGTTGATCTGTACCAGGTCACTAATCTTCTGGTAAGGAGGATCACCACTCACTGCGGATACGGTGACCGTGTAGTTGGTGTTGGGCACAAGGTCATTCACCACTTGGCTGTTTAGCATGGTTTTGTAAGTCAGGTTGATGACCACGCAGAAGTAATCCCATACCCCTGCAGATGGGTTATCCCACCTCAACGTGACCGACGTAGGTGACAGGTCAGTTACATTCAGATTCTGGACTGGACTTGGTACTGGAATGAACAAGAGCCCCATAATCATTGCATAATCCATTCTGAAATTTCTTTTGAGAGTGAAAGTAACCAATGATTTTAATGGTGTTCAAGTATATATAGTCCAAACATTTTACAAATAAATTTGCCTCAGGTCTCGTGCCATTTCATGAGTGTCTTTGACAAATTCATGTGTGCAGAGTTTGCTTGCAATATCCGCTGGTTTTCGAGCGTGTCTAGGAAACTTTGCTAGCTCACTAGACGTACGGAATGAGATCGGATGGACCCTTTTTAGGGTTTAATTCAATGAATATTGTTGCACCCGAAAATACGTATTTTGTAAACATTTTTGCAGTCATATCGTGTGGTGTTTCGATGTCTTTTATTTTTTTTATTTTTCTGCTGATTATTTTCCGATGTTTTTAAAAAATCGGATCGGATCGGATCGAAAGCGCCTGATCGGCGGGTGATCGGGGTTCGATCGAGTCATCGGTTGCAACTTTAGGATAGATATTGCGATCATAATTTGGAAATACTGGATCGGATTATCATCAACTACTGGATCAAGCATATGACATTATCGTGGGAATTACCTGGGCATCAACTGGAGCCGCGGATTCCTTCGACTACAGTATCCTTTAGCATTGTAAGTTAATATCTACATGTACGTAGAGTAAGTGATAATATTGTAAAAGTTTACTTGTATCTTTTGGTTAAAAAGGGGAAATCCCCCATATAATAAATAATACATAAATCAAATATTAGTGTCATTTTATTTCATCTTTTCGGTTGTGAATTTATCATAACACCTCAGATGGCCTTTGACCTTACCATGTGACCTCCGACAGCACCACAACATGAAGGTCCCCAAAGTGCATCCACAACCCAAGTTTGGTTGAAAGGGGAGCAACAGCTGCAAAGTTATTTGTCTTAATGAGAGTTTTCCAGGTAATTTAACAAATGAAAGAGAGTCTTGCGGATACTCTTTAACATAAGACCTCAAATGACCTTTGACCTCAACATGTGACCTTCTACAGCACCACAATAGGAAGGTACACCTAGTTCATCTGTCATCCATGCTTGCTTACCATTGGACAAACAGTTGCCAAGTTATGTGTCATGAGATTCTTGCAGGGTAAAGGTATTGGCTAACATTTACCACAGTTAATAAAAATCTGAGTCA
>JZLH01S0371973.1:58263-72153 GCA_001188425.1 Eucidaris tribuloides
CCATTTTCTCCCATAGACTTACTGTGTATACACTTAGGCTATTAAAACTTGCCCCGAGTTTTAATTGTTTATTCACACATAACTTGCCATTGGCAGTGTAACTTTCCGAACTTTTGTATTCTAGGGTGTTTATTTGTCCATTTGAACACTACTATGTAGCTCAGATATCAAAGTTTGACAATTTTTTAAATTGAAGCTCCACAATGTTAGCCCATCACTTTAACATTAACATTTGTGACGGACGACGGACGGACTCCATTTGGATCCCTTTGTCTCACCTTCACCTCTGCTGGGTAAGACAAATAGGGACATGATTGATGCAATACTTACTTGTTCGCACTCTGGAACTGTAGGTCGTGGGATCTATACCAGTAACATCAGTAAGAACTAGGGTGTACACAGTTCCCGGACTTATTGTTACATCCGGCGAACTAAAGTCCATCCGTGTCTCCACAGTTACCCCTTCAGATACAGCAAGACCATCGGGCTGTGCGAGTCGTACAATATAACTTGTTGTAAACGGACCCCATAGTGCCGTCAGGGAAATGGACGTCACGTTAATGAAGACTATACCACCTGGCGCAAGACTCTCTGAAATAAAAAGATTGAAAATAAAAATAAAGAAATGGCCAACATGCTGATTTTCACTGTGATGACATAACCTTGAATGGCAATTACATGTATTTGTCAAAATGAGGTTTTCATGTAATCTTGGAGCAAAGAAAACAGATTTCACTCTGTCCAACTTTTGTTGGATTTATAGAATTTATGCATCAACAAAATAATGCTTATTGTGCCCCAAACAGAAAGCCTTGTGTGTCTGTGCCAGATCCTAACCCCTTCCCCTTCTCACCACCCCACGACAAGTTTATTTGGAGACTATACAGTCACTTTTATGAAGAATCCTCATTGTTTCATGCGATATGTCTGTGACGTGATAGGTCTCACTGCAACATTTCAAGACTTTTTTCCTCTGAGTCTCCTGTATCTTTTAAGACCAAATTTGCTGCACTCTGGTATACAGTTCCAAAGATATGCATAATTTTGTACAAGTCATACATGTCGCACCAAAAATTGCTCAAAAATGTGATTTTGTGTACAGTTTCAACATAAATTGCATTTTCCACCAAAAATCAAACAATCAAAATATTTGCATTTTAACATTTTTTAATCTTTGATATTTTGTTTTTATGATTATGAATGGTTACTTAAATTCGCTGCTATTACTGTGAATAATCAAATGAAAATATAGTAAGACTTCACAGCAAAAAATTAAATGGCAGGGCAACAGAGCTTAAATAAATTGAAGATCATTGAAGGCTATGGCCTTGGACGCCCTTGTCATTGGCCTTAGAAGATTTTTGTGCCCTTTTTCATTTTCCCCATTTGTGCTGTAATACAGTGTGTACCCCTAAATATCGTCAATTGGAAATTATTATTAATATATATATATATATATATATATATATATATATATGAGAATCACATATAACCTAGTCAAGTTGGGTATTGTCATAAAGTTAAACGGCCATACTTTTTACAATACAATTTATTTCATTTCATTTGGTTGTGTCAGTCCTGAGATATATTGAATTTTCTGCAATGATGCAAAATCATGTTTGTCCCAAAATACTGTATGTGCTATACATGTACACACATGGTTCTGCATATCGTTTAACAAGAAACATGCTGAGAATGTGAAAAGTATTATGTACTCATTCAATAAGGTCGACGAGCAGATTTTCAGGATGTATATTTCTGATTTCCAATCATTTGTAGTACAAAGGGGGTACATAACTTTGACAAAAGTCCTAAGATGAATGAGATGTGTTCATCATGATGTCAGTTTGAATGCAGTTTGGTAAACAGAAGACATAAACATGTGCAATATCATTTGAATGTAGAGTAACGGTTATTTGTATTTATTTTTTTAATTTACCAGAAAATCATTAAAAACATATTGCAAGACAAAATGCATTTTGTTATTTGTTTTATTCTTGATTTTTGTAATTCAGTTTTTACGAGTTCTGTAAGCAACACCACCAACAATTCAGTTGTCATTATGACCCACATACAAAAGTTTGATGAACATAATTTTGCCCGATTGCACAAAAGTAACCATAACTCTTGATTTATGAAAGTAAATTAAATAAGATTAACTTTATCAAAAAGAAAATTTATTCTACTTTAATATGATACCAAATACACATACCTTTTGAGAAAAGTAATTACCTGAATAGTTTTCTCCCGAGTGGACCATTTTTGAGGAGACACACTACAGTACATAAGAATGTGCCCTGTGTTAAAGAAAGCTAAATTGCCCTAAAAAATTTCGACATTTACAAGTCCTGAGCAATATCCCCTAACACTTTGGATTGATTACATGAAATATTGAGAGAAGGGGCACTTTGCCTCCTCCCCCCCCCAACCCCCAGTCTTTTCAGGGTAAAGGGTTAAAAGGTGATTTTGCAAACTTACGTGAGACAAAGTTGATCTGCACCAGGTCACTAATCCTCTGGTAAGGAGGATCACCACTCACTGCGGATACGGTGACCGTGTAGTTGGTGTTGGGCACAAGGTCATTCACCACTTGGCTGTTTAGCATGGTTTTGTAAGTCAGGTTGATGACCACGCAAAAGTAATCCCATACCCCTGCAGATGGGTTATCCCACCTCAACGTGACCGACGTGGGTGACAGGTCAGTTACATTCAGATTTTGGACTGGATTTGGTACTGGAACGAACAAGAGCCCCAGAGGGCATAACACTAGAGTGTATGTCATTGTACATGTATAATTTCAGCCCTTGGAGAAAGAGCAGACTCTGCTCTTTCAAATGAGGTATAACTCATATAACCTTAACACCTTATTAACCCTTTGGATGCTATAATGTAAAATATAGTCGAAAATCTCGGGGGTCGCCCGCAAGACTTTTCATTAATTAATTAAGAAAAAACTAAAGACATTCAGAATCTATTATTGCAGCGATATGACTTTTGGGCATAAAGCTTTCAAATAAACTAGAGCAATTCGGCTGCGCGCAGCTGATGGGGTATGCCTCTGCACCCCCGTCCAATTCCAAACTTTGAATGTACAGGGCATCGTGACCTTTGACCGTTCAACTCTGAAATCTCATCTATGCCCCATAATACATACTTCACCCAAACTACATCAATATTCGAAAAGCCGTTCTCAAGTTATCATGGTAAAGATATCAAGTATGGTTCCTCATGACCTTTGACCTTTGACCCTTAAACCCCAAAAGATGATCGGTTCATTGGTACATTATAACACTTACTTCACCCAAGTTACATCAATATCCGATAAGCCGTTCTCATGTTATTGTGGTAAACTTTAAGACACTAATTATGGAGCCTTGTGACCTTGGACCTTTGACCTTTTAACCCTGAAATCTGATTGTTTCATTGGTACCTTATAATACATACTTCACCCAAGTAACATCAAAATCGGACCAGCCATTCTTAAGTTATCATGGTAATGAGCCCAAATCAGACATCCATCACTCCTTGTGACCTTTGACCTTTGAACTCCAAAATCTATTCAGTTCATTGGTGCCATATAATACACACTTCACCCAAGTTACATTCAAATCCAACATGCCTTTCTTAAGTTATCTTGGGAACGAGCCGAAATCACACATGTTTTAGGCCCTGTGACCTTAGACCTTTGACCTTTCAACTCCAAAATCTTATCAGTTCATTGTTGCGTCATAATACATATCTCACCCAAGTTACATCAAAATCCAACTTTCCATTCAAAAGTTATAGCGGTAACGAGCCCATGTCAGACATATTTTAGGCCCGGTGACCTTTGACCTTTCAACCCCAAAATCGAATCAGTTCATTGTTGCCCCATAGTACATACTTCACCCAAGTTACATCAAAATCCGACCGGCCGTTCACAAGTTATCGCGGTAAAGAGCCCAATTCAGACATATTTTAGGCCCGGTGACCTTTGACCTTTGACCTTTCAGCTCCAAAATCTAATCAGTTCATTGTTGCCCCATAGTACATACTTGATCCCAGTTACATGAAAATCCGATCAGCGGTTCTCTGGTTATCGCGGTAACGAGATCCGGTAACGGACGGACAGACGGACGGACGGACGGACGGATGGACGGACTGATGGACGCACGGACGGACAATCCGAAAACATAATGCCTCCGGCAACTTCGTTGCGGAGGCATAAAAAAAAATCCCCAAAACTGAACTTGGGCTTTAAAATCTAAACATCCATTTTTATGACGAACATGAGACCACCCACCCCTCCACATATTATATTCTATCCTGAGGCCCCAACAGTGTGCCTACCTGTGAACTGTCATTAACTTTTATTATTTACATACAAGGGTATGTGGGCCTCAGCAGGGGCTACATCTTCCTGAGACAACACTTTTCCTTCATTTCTCTATCTAAACCTTCTTAATTGGATTATCAATGTACAGAAAATAATAAAATAAATAATAATAGCAAAATAAATAATCGGAAAACAGGTTTTGCTTCGATATTTTCTGATTTGGAGAATTTCTGCCTGTCTCCACAACATAAAGAACAGGTAGCTAGGTAGTAAAACTTACCCCCTGTTTTCATTTTTCTGAAAAAATATTTTTTGATTATTTGCCAATAACTTAGGGAAGGGAGGGATATGACCCCTTTTGGTCCCTTTTGACTAAGTCTATGCTCGATACATCAATGGAATTATATTGGCTGTTTCATTTATTTCTTTTTTTTTGGCGTCATTGTGCTTCTAAACATGAGAACTTGCTTTATACCCCATCCTCCCAATCACAACAAAAAAGAAATGATTTGTTCACTATGTTCAGGTACTTACCTGTTCGCACTCTGGAACTGTAGAAGTTCAAGGAATTAAGAACATCTGTAATATCTAGCGTGTACAGAGTTCCTGGACTTATTGTATGGGCTGGTGGACCACAGTCAATCCGTGTCTCCATGGTCACAGCGTTACATACGGAAGTATTACTAGGTTCTCTGAGTTCTACATTATAGTATGATGCAAACGGACCCCACAGTGCCGTCAGGGAAACGGACATCACATTAATGAAGACTATCTGGCCTGGCTCAAGACTCACTGGAAAAAAATAATTATAAAAAGAAAATGAGAGAAAACAAGAGCCCTAGGAGCAGAATGCTCACCTGAGGTATCTCAAACTCTCTGTGGTGTCCATACAGGAAATATCAATTATACATAGTTTTGGACCTTGGAGCCTGATATCTAGGCTCCAACAGAGCGGCATGAACCAGCTGAAAAACTTCGCATACACAGTTTTGTATTTTGTGTCCAACAAATACGTTACCAATAGATACGTTACCAACACATATGGTACCTTCAACATTTTAATGATTTTTGTGGCCGAAAAGTAAGTAAAGCAAAAAGTAAAATTTCCCGGAACATCCCTTGAATTACTCACGATGATTTGTTAGACGATTGCATAAGACAATCTCACGTTTAGGAGAAAATGTCGTTTCAAATGCTGAAAGTCGGGGGTGACGTGTGCAACAGATTTACTTTAAGAAGTATCTTGGTTGTAAAAAAAATCTAGTATTAAGATCCACCCGAGTAAAAGTTACAAACAAAATGCAAGAAAAGGCAGGTATATATTTGCAAGAAATATTCTTTTGAGTGTTTTTTTAAAGGTACGTTTCAACAGATATGTTACCAACAGATACGTTACCGCAAGTAATTTTGTGCATTGCGTGATTGAAACACGAACTAAAACACAATGTTACTATTTGTTCTTTACCAAAATTTATAATTGTCAACATACAATTAACTTCTCTGAGGAAAAAATGAAAATACCAGATAAAGCAAACTAAATCAAAATTGGTTGAGAAATGAATGAGAAGAAGCATTTTTTGTGATTTTATTTGTGATTGATTAATTTCAAAATTTTGTGTAGAAGTCTTGAAGCCCCCACCTAGCCCTATCAGATCAAACAAACAGAATGAAAATCGGTCAAGAAATGTGGGAGAAGAAGCAATTTTTGTTATTTTTTGGAATAAATTTGCATAAATTACCATAATTAATTAATGGAGTATAATTTCAATATTCTGTGTAAAAGTTTAATGTGCATAACTCAGCCCTACCAAATAAAGCAATCACAATCAAAATCGGTTGAGAAATGAAGAAGAAGCATTTTTTGTGATTTCGAATAAATTTGCATACATTAACATATATAATGAATTTCACGATTCTGTTTTAAATTTTAAAGTTTTAAATCCCCCACCTAGCCCTATCATATGAAACAATCAGAATCAAAATCGGTTGAGAAATGACGAAGAAGAAACATTTTCAAAACTGTGGACGGACGGAAGGACGGACGACGGACGCCACGGCACAAGCTCATCGGGCCCTTCGGGCCGGATGAGCTAAAAATATGTTAATAACTAGAGCAGTTCGACTGCGCACGCAGTTGATGGGTATGCTTCCGCAGACAGCACTACCACCCAATTGGATTGAAAAGCCTTATGCATGTACATACCCCGTTTGATTGGAATGAGACCATATACGCTTGTGACTTTTGACCTTGACCTTTCCTCTCTGCAATAAAATCATTTGATCTGTGCTTCATACTGACTACTTGAACCAAGTTACATTGATATCCGATAAACCACTATTGAGTTATTATGGTGATAAGCCCAAATCAGACATGTAGGAAGCCTTGACCTTTGACATATCACCTCCAAAATCTCATCAGTTCATTGTTCATACCTCACCCAAGTTACATCAAAATCCCACCAACTGTTCTCAATTTATTGTGGTAACGAGCCCAAATCAGACATGTACAGTGTATCTACACATAAAGTGGTTTAACCAAACTATTTCTGGATCTACAGAAGAAGATGTTTGAAAACTACCTACTTTTGGCCGTTTAGGGCCCTGTCCCTGGGCCCCCAGGGGGGCCAGGTGTACCATTTGAGGACCCTTGAATCCCCACCCCCTAAGGATCATTCCTGCCAAGTTTGGGCCAAATCCAATCATGTATTTTGAAGAAGAAGCTGAAAATGTGTAAAAGTTTACGCACGACGAACAACGCAGGACGCACGAAAAGCGATCGCAATAGCTCACTTGAGCCTTTGGCTCAGGTGAGCTAAAAAGCAAACCTTTACTTTACGGGGGCTGGCAATACAAGTACAGTTAAGTTCTAAATACCATCCCAAATCATTCTGGAAATGTTCTCACATACCAAGCTCTCTCTGATTCATGTTCATTTGATGAAAATAAAGTACATTTTGGACAAAAGTATTGGCAAAAACATGAGTGGTGGGAACAGTGTTTGTCACGATGCTCCTTGCGCTAACTTCGTTCACAGTCGCGAGTACATGTGTGCCGCGTGTGCACCGCTAGCGCTAGTGCGTGAAGATCAACCCCCCCCCGCAAACCATAAACGCGTATTATATCAAACATCTATCGGATGGGAAGCCTGTTAATACTGGCGTGCCCCAGGCCTGGATCATATGCCCTATACTGGACAGAATTTTGCAATGTTTGGGATAGGCACATTAAACAATGTTTGACCAAAAATTTGGTCAAAGATTTTGGGCTTCTGTAGAAGCCCTTCGTCTCTGAGTGTGCAATGCAACGGGCTTCTGTACAAGCCCGTCGTCCCCAAGGGGTTAAAACCCCTAAAATGCATGTAAACACAACTGTGTACAACAAACCTGTGGTTCCTTGCAGAGACACGACAGGGCTGCCCCGGCTACCACTAATGACCTGGACGGAGACATTGTACGTTGTCAATGGCTCCAGTCTCTCAAGGATGATGGTTTGTTGGCTACAGACGCTAGTGTTGTTGCGTTGGGATATTTCATATGGCATGTTTGGCTTCACGGTGATGTCAATGTAGTCGTATTCGCCATCTGGCAAGCACCAGTGGAACTGCAGGCGGCACAAACTTGTGTTTGTGACCGACGCATTGTAAACTGGATTGGGAACTGTAGTAAAACAAATCATCACATTTAAAGAACAATGATATGATTGGGAGAAGTCAAACTGCCTCACAAATCAAAGAAATTGAACTATAGATATACCCAATGTTGTAGTCGACTTACAAGTTCTGAGGCTGAGGTTGCCCCCCCCCCCCAAAAAAAAAAACCATGGTATTGCTTATAGTTATCTTTATATCATACCAACATTTGGAGATATTTACCTTTTATACTTACGGAAAAAAATAAAAGTATGACTTATGATTTGTTCATAACTTACTATGAAGGAAACTTTTCTACATTTGTTGTATACTTCCTCCCGAAAATCAATAAAAACATAATTATTTTATTCATATTCAGCAGTCAAATTGACTACTATCTCAATTATAATTTCGGGATTTTGCCCAGTTTAGGACATTGTGACAAGTTCCTCCATTAGGTGTAGCGATCCATAATGTATACAATCTTGAATTTGAATAGAAACATGATGAAACAAAAGATCATCACAAAGAGTTACAGAAAGTCTCTGTAGACTTGTACAGGTTCCACCCAGTACCCGTAAGCAACAGGTTAAAAGCAACAGTGAACCATACCTGTTGTGGCTATAACAGAAGGATTACTGAATGCATACAACCACTGCAGGCTGAAATTATATTGACGTCCCGGTGTGAGGCCGGAAAAATTTGCAGAGTACGTGTCTGTGAGTCCAGTTGATGTTGCTTCGGAGATTGTGCGCGAGGGCACTTCGTTGCCATCTGCAGGGGTGTAGGTGATGGTATAGTCCGCAATACCCGGGATCATCTCCCACGTCACAGTGATTGATTCGTTCATGACATCCTTGAACAAGATTGTCGCTGTTTGTGCTGCTAGGGAAAGGTAAAAAGAAAACAGAGCATGTGTAAGCAGTGCTTTAACCATATATGTCAATTTCAACTTTATATCACATGTAACACAACAGATAAAACACTCTACAATGATTCAAAAAGTATACTATTACCTGAATACACAAACCTATCGCACAAGAAGTTTTCATTAATTTCCTATAATGAGAATTTTGTTATTGCATTACCAATTAGTAGGAAAATTACACATGCTGCATATGTCAACAGAAAAGTAAACATTTTAGTGAATTCAAGAGAGAATACATTGTTTGTTTAGAATAATGCTTGTAAATCTTGCATAAACTGTCCCAAGAGAATCAGAAGTTAGAATTCCCTATGTGGCAGATCAGACAAAATAATCTTGGTTTGATCTTGGTTTGAAAATTTACTCAAACAACTATATTACAAATGCAGTTACTTCATAGTTTTCTGATATCACTTCACAAGGCCAAAACTGGAATCTTACAGAGTGTGATGAAGTTGGTGATTTTATCACTGAACACTCGGCTTGGTCCCGTTCCAACATATGTCGCTACAGAAACGACAAACTCTTCGTTCGGCACTGGAATAGTCCACATGTAGTAGGAGCTTCCCGCAGGCGGGTTGGTCATGTTTTTGTAGCTTTCTGAGTACCAACAGATTTGGAATCCCTCATACTGCATAGAGGGCGGTGTCCAAGTCAAGTTGACCGTATTCTGATTGGGAGTAAGGAGAAGGTTGCTAGGGGGATATGGCCCTAGATAAGAAGAGAACAAATGTTTGTACAACACATGATACAGCATACTGTACACAGGTTAACAGCACCATGCTTGTGTCCATCAGAAGTATTTTCTTCAGTTACGATGCTAAGACTGCACCAGTGCAGATCAGACAGACATAAGCTTAAACAAAGCGAAGTGAAAATGATGCTGAAATTATTATTTTTTATGCCCTTTAGTGTTGTATCAGATCATTTAAAGGTAAATGACATGATTTGGGGTAGTCCACAACTTGGGCTGAAACTATTCTAGAATCAAGTAGACTAGGCAAGGATTCTGCTGAAAAAATCTTGTAGTCAAACATTGACTCATTCTAAAATAACTAATGTCAATATCCCTTGTGGCAGGCTAACCTGTTATGTAGTTCTCTATGGGTACTATTTCTATCAGGGCTTGAGAAAATTAAAATATGAATATGTTCGTGTTTGATTTTCCTGAAGTAAACAAATTAGAGACAAATCCTTCCAGCTGGGAGATCCACTCCAGCTGAAACGACTCTAGAATCAAGTAAACTATGCCAGGATTATCCTGTGAAAATCTTGTAGTCAACCGTTGACTCATTCTAGAATAACTAATGTATATTGTCCTTCGTGGCAGGCAAACCTGCTGTGTGGCTCTCTATGGGTCTTATTTTTATCATGCCCAGATAAAAATAAAATACTAGTATGTTCATGCTTGATTCTCCTTAAGTAAACAAATTACAGACAAATCCTTCCAGCTGGGAGATCCACTCCAGCTAGTGTATAGTTGGTATATATTTAAACTCATTTGGTTCGAGGCATTTTCAAGTGTTCCCAATCATGTCACTAACCTTTAAGCAAACATTCTGCACATGAAGAGTTTTCAAACATTTAGAATCACACTACATTAACATAACTTTACAGATTTGAAACCCACGTACGACAAAGTGGTGAAAATATAATAATCCAACAAAATGGTGAATTTCTATTTGGTACATCAGGTTACTGCATGGTGCATGCCATAATCATTTTTTTCAGCTTTGGTGGATTTGAATTAAGTAATTTAAATCAATGATTTTTCTTTTTTAAAAAAATCATTACACAAAGAAATACATACAATATATATTACATGACAAAAAGGTGGAAGAAATTGGGAATAAAAATATAGATTTCAAAATTTCTTCCTTCAAAAAAAGGAAAACTTGTATACATTCTTTTTAATAATTAAAAAAAATAAAATTCTGTCACATCAACCCCAGTGTGGCCATTAACTTTTAACATGCTACCTTCAAATATACATTCATACTGTTCCATGCCAGAGCCACTCAAATGTTCATATATTCATATGCTCCATTCCCATTTCCATGCCTTATGGTGCAATGCCATGAAAGCATTTGTGCAGATTAGAGGTTGGCTCGATGGGGATAAGGACAGTGGCACCAGACTTTCTGTAGGCAAAGTCATCCTATACACCTGTTCAGTTTTGAGAACGAGACTCCACTTTGTCCTCCATGGCTGGGGGGCTTCAATGATTATATCAAAAGATGAGTACATGTATCTTCATATACGGTCCCTAGGTTGACAAGACATTGTATTTCAAGTCTTGGCGAAAATGTGGTTTTTGCGTAATCTTGTAGCTAGAACGTCAGATTTTTTTATCCGAATCTGATATTTCAATTATAATATAAACAAGAGTGTCGCTGGGGCGAGCACGTAATACGCCCGCCTGTAACGCGGAAAATGAAAACATGTCACTGTGACCTTGACCTTTGACATTTCAACCTCAAAATCAATAGGCTTCCTGGGATCCATGCTAGTATCATACACACCAAATTATATGAGCCTGGGTTAACCCTAAAAATACCGGGCTATTTCTGGTCTACTTATTACCGGGGGGGGGGGGCCCCTGAGATCTCGGCCGCAGATCGCGCGATCTCCGCGAAAATTTGCACGCGCATAGAGCCGGATGTAAACTACAAGACTGTATAGTAAAATTTTCAAAAAATTGATTTTTTATATTTTTTTTAGTAATTAATTATGCAAATAAGTGTATGAAATTATGTTTTCGCCTATATCTCACTTACAATAGCTAGTAGAATGCTAATTTTTGGTGAAAATATTCATTTTGACATTTCTTACAATTATCTGCAAAAAAATTTGCTGAATCAGAATTAATTTCCTACATGTATGTATTTTATTGTTTTGTGAATTTCTTACGTATTTCTTTGTTTTTTATTATTTTTTCAATGAAATTTGTCGGGGACACTTTTGCGATCATAAACAGTGTAAACTTAATCCATTTCAGCCTGTAAAAGTAAAAATAATCATACATTTATGATTTTTGGCTGAAAACACAATTTGCATTGATTTTGTACACAAAATCATGATTTTGAGCAATTTGGAGTTGCATGCATGTACGAAAAGTCGCGCAGCGTCGTAATGGTATGTCTGATTTTTTTGAAAATGGTCTTAAATGAAGCGCGAGACTTGAAAGTAAAAAGCCAGTGAACGGCACGGTCAAAAAATTTCGCGCGCCGCCGTTATCGCGAAATTTGTCGAGGGGGGGGGGGGGCCCATTATGGCCCCCACCTGGTATGATCAGGGTTAAGTTAAACTGAAGTTATCGCATTTTACAATAGGACCGTCACCACAAGGTAAGATGAAAACATGTCACTGTGACCTTGACCTTTGACCTTTCGACTCAAATCAATAGGCTTCCTGGGATCCATGCTAGTATCACTGACACACCAAATTATATGAGGCCTGGGTTAATTAAACTGAAGTTATTTTCGTTTACAAGGACTTCACAAGGGTAGATAAAAACATGTCATTGTGACCTTGACCTTTGACCTTTCGACCTCAAAAATCAATAGGCTTCCTGGGATCCCATGCTAGTATTCATACACACCAAATTATGTGAGGCTAGGTTAAGTTAAAGCTGAAGTAATGGCGTTTACAAGGAAAACGGACGGACAGACGGACTGACAGACGGACACCGAGCGTGATACCATAATACGTCCCGTAGCAGGGCGTATAAAAATAGAGCCACTGTCTCCACCTAAAGGCACCTATCCCACCACTGTGTTAAGGCAGCTATGATGTTTTGGTTCTCCTGAACATTTAATATTTTTGAGATACAAGGTTTTGTCACCCCAGTGACGAATTATGCATTAAAGATTGTGTCATTGATTTGCACGTCAAAAAACATCTATATGAATCAAATCAGATGAAATCATATCCAATGTGAAGATTAATATAAATAAACACCTCTCATATAGACTTGGGGTAAAATATTGAGTTTTGGTGAAAATCTGGACAGTTAAACTTCATCCTTTTTCAAATTGCTCAGGAGCAAATTCAAAAACTCCGTGACGTCAAACGTGCACGAGCCGTTCCAAAATGGTCTGATCAGCCGTTAGCCAAAGGTCGCGCAGGGGATAGCCGTTAACCAATCAGAGGGCTGCGCTGGTCTTGCTATGGTGCACAGTAACCGCGATTCGCAGTTGGAGCCATTCTTTGGAACATTCTGGTAACATGTCGTTAGTAGTTTTTCTCATAAAACAACAAATTCATGACGTATGGATCTCAGACTTTCAACACACCATTTGTAAGTACTAAACTACCGTTTGGTATTGATAATGAAGGGAAGTAATGGACTTGCACATCCCTGACACAATCTTTAATTTAGTTTAGAAAGAGATGCAAGCCTGGCTTTTGGATCATCTCTTCTTGTGCTCCATAAACCCCCAGCTATGGTGCATGTTATATTCTTAAATATGAGTAGTATATACATGTACTCACTTGTAAATTGCATAACCGTCGGTAGCGAGGACTGCACAGTCCTGTCCTTGAGTCGTTGGACCTCGATCGTGTACTCCACGCCTGACTCCAGTTCCGTGATTGTGTAGTAGGTCAGACTACGATCGGCCGGGATGGTGTCCGACTGAACCGCACCAGACGCCCGGTGGTAGGTGAGGAGATATTCATCTTCCATACCCTCCATGTGGCTCCAAACGATCTCAATTGAATCGGTTGTGACCTTATTGACAGATATGGTCTGGCTGTTCAGCTCTGTCGTTGTGAAATTCTCAACTGCATTACAATGAAGTGTGCAATCAACCAATCAATTACAAACTAAATATAAAAATGAATTAAAATATGCATAAATGAGAAAGTAAATTCATAAATAAATTGATTATAGAGAAAGACATATTGAGTAAACAAGCAATAAAAAAGTAAGAAAAAATAAAACAATGAAAAGAAAGGAAGTGATGTTATAAATTTGTGATTATTTATTACATGCTATTGTACTTGCTACTCTAGCCACTA
>JZLH01S0371996.1:6539-17894 GCA_001188425.1 Eucidaris tribuloides
ACACACACTACCGACCTTACGGTACGTACGTACGTACGTACTACGTACTACGTACTACGTACTACGTACTACTACGTACGTACGTACTACCGTACCGACCCTACCGACCACCGACACACACACACACACACACACACACACACACACACACACACACACACACACACACACACACACACACACACACACACACACACACACACACACACACACACACACACACACACACACACACACACACACACACACACACACACACACACACACACACACACACACACATACACACACACAAACACACACACACCCAAAATCCCGGACTCGGACTAAGACTCGGACTCGGAGCCTAAGGACTCGGACTTCATAACTGTTATCAAAGCTATATATATTTTTAAAGATTATTTGGTAAGCCTAAAATATGCATCCTGTCACTTTAGTCATTCAGGTCCCATTTGAGCGAAAATTCCAATTTTTTGATACTTTTCATCCTTCCTCTTCACAATTCCTGTTTTCAGTCAGTTTTCTCCTGTAGGGGACAATATTTCTGTATACCTGCAGCTTTATCAAACTTAAGACTTGTACCAAACAATCTTGTATCATACATTATGAAGACTTTATGTTTCATGTGAATTTTTTCCACTATATCCCTACTCTTCCGTATCGAAAATGTTATGCATCATTACATTGACTATGCAAATCAATTAGTCCCTCAACCAAGTCTTTCACGTTTCAATGTTAGTATTTTTAATTCGCCTGTTGTATTTCGATTAGTTTGTATTGTATTAAAAGAGGACCTGAAAGTATTATCTTAGAAAATATCTTTTTGACTTTCTGAACCTTCTTACATCATAACATTTTCCCCAGACCCTCTTTATAATTATAATTATCAAGGTACTGTCTTTTCTTGACGGCGCGGCACCTTTCCCACGGTGGGTATTCTTAAAACTCTGTTTAAACTCACTTTCTGTTTTCAATTTACTCCCAGCTCACACTGCTGTTTGAATCCTTATTTTCTTTTTTGTTCACTCTTAAAAATCCCGGGTCAGACTGACTCGGAAATGAAATCCGTTCGGGGCACACCCGGAAAAGGGTCAATTTTTACAAAATTCCGGGGCAAGGTTGACCAAAATATGAGTCAAACTGACTTGGATTTTGGTCCAACTTGACCCGGAATGTGGTTAAAATTGACCCTTTTCCGGGTGTGCCCCAACGGATCCTTTCTCCGAGTCAGACTGACCCGGAATTTTTAAGAGTGTTGTACATGTATTATAGTACCCCCATCTGTAACAGTTCTAAAACAGACACGTACTCGAATAAAAAAAAAAACATATATAAAGCAATTTTAGCAAATTCTCGGAAAACGGTATCAAAGTTAAAACACTGACGTTTTATTTAGTAAAGCAAATATATTTTTTGGCAACAATACACCGTGTAAGAATGTGTTAAGTACTAACGCTACATTGATAAATGAATACTATCGACTACACGTTCAATGTATCACGTATTTCAGAATATCCTATACTCGTTCTGTTTGTATCGTGTATCTAAATTAGACATTGTGTGTTAGTCATATAATGCTGTTTACAAGTTGTTTGACTGGGGACCTATCTCTCGGAGGTGGTACGGTAAAGACATTGCATAGCAACCTGTTTTTTTTTGTTAATATGTATACATAACGGAATCCAATCCTTTTTTCATCAGTTTTATGATTAAAGGGGGCGTCTCCCTCAAGCTTTGCTTATGGCGTTTCCCTTTTCCATACTAATTGAAATGTTAATTCCTTGTAATGTCATTTTATGTTAATTCCTTATAGTATCACAAATTATAATAATGTAATTGTTCATGTATAACAAACTGTAATTTTGCTTAATATGTATGTCTGAAATTTTGTTATGTGTATCTATGGAAATAAATAAATACTCACATACTCAATTACCTTGAGAATGCACTTTGCGCAATTTTGCTGATCCATTCGAGAGTTACTAATGTCAAGATTTTATAAATAGATGCCAGGGTGGTCACTACGCCATCTCTCTGATGTCACAGTGAACTTTCCATTTGTTTTGCTATCGATTTGCACCATACAAAATCATAGAAATTAAGTTTTCTACCGCTATTTTTGAAATATGTAAGGACAAAACATTCCCATCATTTTCTGAAAAAAGGGCCAAAGAAAAAAAAAAACTACTTGACCGAGATATTATTTAAAAACAAAAATCAGTTAATATCTAAGTATATGCTTTGAATTGGGCACGTGGTCATTGCAGAAATCGGAGAAGGTGCCAACTAAACAATACCCCATAAAGAAGGTTGCAGACGGTTAAAAGTTAGGAACTCTCCACCGGTATTACATTTTACATAAATGTTTTGCCCTTTTCTGCTTTCACATTTAACTGGATTACTTTCATCTAAAGGATTAACAATTTTGTTTATCAAGTCCACATCCATTATTACAGAAAATATGTACATGTGTACAACAATTACCTCTGAAAATTCTAATTTTTCGTTTGGTCAAAAGATGAAATAATGGTATAACTGATAACGGAAAGCATAATATGCAATCGTAATCGAATCCAAATCGTTCATGTTTGCATGCACACTGGTTGAAAGTTACCGATGGTTTATCATCGATTATGATTATTCAAAAAACAAAGATGAAATATGATATAACTGATAACGGAAAGCATATTAATCGAATCCACATCATTCATGTTTGCATCGTTTACCATCGATTATGAGCACTTTTAATTCAACAAACAATAAAGGTAGCTGACCATGATTGGGGGTGGTCCTGAACTTGAGGTGAAACTATACAGTGTGTCCCAGAAAAAAGGAAACCGAGATTGATGAAGATATTTTTATATGTTAATGACAAATATGACCAAAAAATTGTACATAGTTGGAAAGCATATTTTCTCTTCTTTAATTTGATACCAGTCGCAGAGATTTCCATTCACGCATGACTGAGCAAAGACAATCAGAAGGGACACAGGTATAAAATCATTTGCACGAGTAAATTTGAAATTCAAACTGTCACGCTTGAATGTATTCAGAATATCGTCGATATTGAAGGACATCATTAAAAAGCCTATTTTATCTTCTTTCGTATGATACCTCATTTATGAAAAATGAGCGATGCATGAGTGAGAGAAGACAATTTGAAATGATACTTGTTTTCAGAAATGTTCCAAAATGGATTCATTAACTCTGCTTTCTGGTTTGGCAGCCAGCAACCAAGAAACTACCTCGCGAACAAGATTCGGAGCCTATTGTTGAGCCCGAAGCAAGATATTGTGTGAAGTCAGCTGTGCGTGAACCTTTTGTTGAGCTTGCCTCGAAAAGCTGAAAATGTATTCATACTGAAAATCACGCTAAAACAGGCATGTTTTAATTTTACTTGTTCTCCGTCATACGTTATTTATTTTTTACGCATGAGGTGTCAGATAAAAGAAGAAATATTGAATATTCATGTCATGCTTTTATTTCTCAAAAATAATTACATTTACTACCCCGAAAATGCACTCAAACATGGAATTTGTGCGTGCAAATGAAATTTTGGTAGCATCAAAATGTATTGTTTTAATTCAATCATGCGTGAGCAATGAATAATGTATTAAATGAAAGAAGACAAACACAGCTTTACAAACATACCTAATTCATCTAAGATATTGTTTATTATGATGGAATATTTTTGCCATGAAATCCGGTTTCCTTTTTTCTGGGACACACTGTAGAATCAAGTAAACTGTGCAAGGATTCTGCTGTGAAAATTTTATAGTCAAAAGTTGACTCATTCTAAAGTAACTGCCATCAGTATGCCCAAATCTATTGTGCAGCTCTCTATGGCATCTAATTCTATCAGGCCCCCATAGAAATGAAATGCTAATATGTTCATGCTTGATAAAATCAAGATAAATCCTTCCAGCCAGGAGTTACCATCCAGCTGGTGTATCCATTGTATATCTTTCAACCAGTTTGGTTCGAGAGGCATTTTTTTTTATTTATCCCAATCATGTCACTGCCCTCTAAAGTTAGTTGTTTGAAACGCCCGATATATAGTGGCAAGACCCTGTCCACCACGAGTTCCAATCCGGTAGAGTCCGTTTCTTAAACTTTCCGTCTTGGATAGCACGTTCGTCCTTGAGAACTTGACCGACGACATTGCAGAGATTTTCTGCGCTGAGGAGAGTTGTCTCCGGTGTCCATACGACGGTCCCTTGCTTTTTCCATTGGAAGTACTTGTTATAAAGCTCATCATTCGAATCTAGCAACCGAACGTAGTCTGCAAGTTCTCGAATGGATTTAAAGTCTTGCACATGAATGAAAGAATTAGGTGGTGCCACTAATTCATAATCCTCACGAGACGCACCGTAAACAATCGGCACCACGTCATTAAGGTAAGAATTCCGCCATAATTTCTCCGTAATGTAGTCCCTACATTCGCTGTTTTCCAACGCCAAATAAAATTTATGCGAACGTATGATATTTCGCATACATTGATTTGTCTCAGATTTTGCACACAAGTCAATACCACATTTTCCATATTTGTTGACAATTATGTGCTGAGATAATTCCTTAACAAAACCGAGACGATTCCAGTTGGTATCACGACAGTTAGATGACATCCAGGCAATGAGCTGCGTTTTGTTTATCGCCCAGTTTCTATCATCATTTGCCGCAACCTCCGGTGTTCTGGGATCGTAGTAACCATAAGAACCGTACAACGTCGTTTCCCGCGTTCTGTAGGACATGATGTAATCGTACGAATTATCGTAGTATTCTGGAGGAGGGATCACATCCTTCCGCGTTTGCACCGGACTTTCAATATTGTAAAACACCCACTTTTGGCCCACGGGACGGTTTTCGTGCATTTCTGTCCAGTTCCAGCGAGACGCAGAATTAAGCAAGATGACGTCACTCTTTCTCATCGTCTGCATGTTGCAATCCACAATCCGTCGGATTCCACAATCAAGACCAGGGCATTCATACTCGGTGACATCGCCTGGTCCCGAAATACTATTTTCCAACCCGCACTGCCAAACATGAACCTGTATGAAACACGCGTTATTTTGCTTCTGTAGCGAAAACTTAAATGCATGACTCGACGTTGACATCGCATATTGGATGCTTTGGGGAAACGGTAACGATTTGAAGTAGTTCTCGAATCGGAGTTTGTCGGAAACTGTTTGCGCCGATTGTTTCCGCTGGAATAGTTCCTGCGATAGACTGATGTCCCTTCGTTTCTCCTTTTGGCAATGTTCTAGCTGAAACTGGAACAAGTATAAACATAAAGTCACATAACCCAAGAAAAGTATGAGGAGTTTGAATTTAGATACCTGCAGGGCGGCTTTAGATACCAGCCATTGCCACATGGCCGTCACTCGCCGCAGAGAAACACTGTAACGAAATCGCATCATGTTGGAACTATCCGTGATTTAGTAAACTTGTTTACACCAAAGAACCTAAAGTTATTGAAGTAACTGCATGTGTGCACGCATCTCACTGATTCCATCTATAATTTCGCTGGTGTCTCGTTGAAAACGCTAGTGTCACGATCGACAACAACATTTGAATGATACAAAATGGATAAGAAGCACCACTCCCCAAATCCTCTGCCTTGTATTTTTTTTTACCACGATACTGTACAAAACAAGAAACCCTGCACACGAAACCGAACCGTATTACCGTAGATAGAATGCATACTGTATACTTTCACTTATTATGTCCGCTTGTACTTTTGTTATTATTGGGGAGTAGTGGCATCTCAAAACTCCCACTAATCGTGTCACGCAATAGTGAAGGATTTTTCTGTTGATAGTTTGTACAACATGTTGTATACTTGTACAAAGAACTGCTTGTCAACTGTTACACACATTCCACTCCCAACACAGATAATGGTCTCTGATCTTGATTTACAGATGAAAAGGAGAAGAAACCTACAGAGTGCAAACGCAAATCTTCTCCCGTCGCAGCCGAGAATCATGTAAAGTCCGATTCAGTGTTGCACAAAAGTGAACGTCCGATAAACAACTATCAATCCACGGACCAGAGCAGATAATGCTGCCACCTGCGGGAAAAAGTCTATCAAAGATTTTGTAATGATGTGTATGTCTTTTGAACACATTTATTGCAGTATAAACTCCTCAGCAATCTGATACGAGTTATATGAAAATCTGACCAAAACTACCATGGTGTTGTTACCCAATGAGGCACAATATTGAAATTGTGTCTGAAAAGAGACGAATATCATCAAAACCCAACAGAAATCCTTATGTTTGTAAATAATTTGGGAGGCAAATATTTTGTTGAAAGATCTCCAATTTGTAGTCTATCTACCATAGTACAGAGTCTAAGCAATTACATGGACGTTACTGCCTTAGGGATCGACATTGTGTGAAAGTATACATTTTCTTCCATCAAATTTTTAAGCTACCGAATGATAAATGCTTTCATAACAATGCGTTCATAAAACATAATTGATTGTCAAAATCATTGCTAAACCACCCCAAGTGATATCAATATCGAAAAATTTGGCCTACGGCTCATGGAGAAGAAGAAAAAGAAGGATAAGAAAAGGAAGAAGGAAAAGAATGGGAAGGAGGAGGCAAGGAGGAAATGAAGAGAAGGAAAGGAAAAAGACAAGAAGACGATGGCAAAGACGACAACGACGACGGTGACGACGACGAAAAAAGTCTCATAATTCGAATCAATCAACTTGCTTCTTTATAGCCCCTCACACATACTTGCTCCATATGCCCCTTGTGGACTTTCGCATATTGCTGCAATTCATTATTGACAAACACAAATACACAATAACGATTACTCTTTATTCTTCAATTCTAAACAGATTTCATCTTGCTATGGTTCAGCTGTAATATGTGACTGCCCTCTCGTGGCGCAAACTGTTTAGTTAAAATGGACAACTCGGTAAGATATCTTAAAGTCTCTCAATCATGTTCAAATTTAATTCTGAACACCGATTGTATAATTGCTTAAAATGGTGGATTAAATAAATAAAGAAATTGTTCTATAAATGTTCATCAAGACATCTCATTTCGACGTTTTATGTGCTCCCCGTATAGCGTCTTTATTTATACAATTATTTTGTGAGAAAAACTGAAGAAAACATGGGCGTCGACACGAAAGGAGGCCCTGATTTGTAAGTGCCCCTACTCCATGAAAAATTCCGACACTGTGCTACAACAGTGGCACTAGAAGACTTGGTATTAAAATTACACCAGTCGGTATTGTGAGAGGACCGCACCAAGCATTTTACACCAGTGTTAAATTCGTGGTGTTAGTTCAACATCCATTGGTGTTATATGTTTGTTATATCAACAATATTTGGTGATGTATTCAAACGCCATGGTGTGTTTTTAACACCTGACTGCTGTGGTCCTCTCACAACACCGACTGGTGTTGTTTTTTACACCGTAGTTTTTGCTGCGAAGTCATCTGCCACCAATCACAATATTTACTGGGAAAAGCCAAAGTTATACACCGAGAATTAGACAAAACCACCAGACAGCTTAAAGAGGCTATATGGATATGGAGAAAACAGGAGAACATTCTAAAGAAGGACGAGGGGTCGTACAAATTGAACATCATCTGATCAGCTCATCCATTCGACACCCTCTACGGCAGCTGTCAGCAACAGTATAGGCTGATGCTGTGGCATGGGTTGCCAGTCTGCAGAAGCTGCTAGCGTAGCAGTGAAATGCAACTAACCAAGTGAGAAACATCCTTCATCTTTTTTTTTGGGGGGGGGGGATTTGTCATGAAGAACCGACAGAGGAAGGATGGTACATATCATAAAACAGATATAATACACTCTTAAAAACATTGGTCGAGCTTGACCTGGAGGTTAATCTGAATATAGTGTCATTTTTTCAATACCAGTTGTTTCCTTACATGAATACTATAGTAAAACTTTAAATTCCAAAGCAGTGAAATAATATTTTTAAGGGATTATTTCGTTTATGTAGCACTACCAAAGCCTAAGATGGCGAAAAATATGCGTCTCCACTAAGATTGCAAGATGCAGGTGATTCAAAACTTAAAATTAATTCCATCAGTCGGTTTTGAATTTTGATCCTGCACACTCAGATAAGATGAGGGTCAGATCCAACAGAAAGATGGCACTATAACCATGTGCATCTTAGGCAAACATTAGGAAGAATGCTTTATTGTGGCTGAAAAAAAATCTGGTGTCGTGTGTATAATAAGTTAAACAGGAACCCAGTGATTCATATTAAGTGTCTATGGCCACCATGTTGCAAACAGCACCAACATGAGTTCGAATTTATTGTGAATATCATCAATAACCAATCGACAAGGTATTATAAATAATCTGGTATTGTTTGTTTGTTTGGGCAGATTTATTTACTGCATTTATTCATGATTTCATATACTTACATTTCTAGATTGCAGTAGCAAAGTCAGGTGAAATTATATGACATGTTAATACGAATAATTTCATAATTGACTGTAGCTTGAATGTAACAATGTATAATTATTGGTTAATTTGCAATAATAATAGTATATGAATACCATATAGTAACGAGCTGATTTTCAAAGTGAAAAAAGATGTCAATATTTAATTCATTGTGATTTTGGAGTATAATGCACTTAATTACAATAATATCAAAGTCTCGGAAAAAATAAACAAACTGCAATTTCAGACTGGGTCATTGGACTTGATTTATTAGTTTATTTGATTGGGGGTATAAATACAGAAGGACCAATTATCCTTCCCAAAGACATGAATTTCAGAAAAATATGCAACGTTAGCGCTTCCGTAAGCTAGCGAGTATTTTACAGTTTTGTTTAAAAAAAAATGTAAAATACTTGCTAGCTTAAGTTACTTTTCTTTTACTTTTGCAATTTCTCCTGCTAATATAAACTTTCTTTAATTATTTTCAATTTTGTTTTTATCCGATCGTATGAACACAATTGTCACAATTTTATCAATTCACCTAAAAATCTGGCTGGGAGTGTTTGAAGGTGCAAAAGGTGCACAAAAATAGGTGCTTTTGGGGTATAAAATGCAACTTAAATATGTACATCAACAATACATGTGTGAATATATTATGCAAATTAGGAACACAATTCGTAAAAAGACACAAGTTAACAATGACCACTGTTTAAGAAATGTCATAGCTACATGTACATAATCCTTCAGGCTCCTAGTGTCTTCAATAAGTTCTAAAAATGAAACCCTGAAAATTGTATTTCAAAATGATTATTTAGTGCTTTAAAAAAAATGAAAATCTATGATTACTCAGTGTAATCGGGTTTACTTTGTACTCCATCGCAGTAATAAGATAAGTCCCACGATGTTTATCTATGCATATCTTGCCAGTGGCAGCAACCAATTTTTTGTATTCTAGGATGTTTATTTGTCTATTTAAGGTCTATTTAAGCAGTATTACGTAGCTATATTTAAGTTTGACATTTTTGGCATCGAAGCTCCACAATGTTATATTGTGTCTTTAAGATAACAAAAAACGGCAAAGTGTGCTCTATTTTATTTCAAAGAAAGGAGATGTGTCTCGAAGTAAGTTTGGGATCACTTTAATAAGTCATCGTTTACTAATGTAGATCAATCTCTAGTTTTTTTTGTATGACGCAGGAATTTTAAAGTGATAGGCTAACATTGTGGAGCTTTAATTTAAAAAATTGTCAAACTTTGATATCTGAGCTACATAGTAGTGTTCAAATGGACAAATAAACACCCTAGAATACAAAAGTTTGGAAAGTCACACTGCCAATGGCAAGTTATGCATGAATAAACTGTTAAAACTCGGGGCGAGTTTTAATAGCCTAGGTGTACACACAGTAAGTCTATGGGAGGAAACGGGCAAGTGAATCTGGTCAACTTACGATTTTCACTTTTTTAAAGCACTAAATAATCATTTTGAAATACAATTTTTTCAGGGCTTCACTTTTAGACCTCATCAAAGACACTGGTAGCATGGGGAATCATGTGGCTCAGATTTTTTTAACTGTGGTAAATGTTAGCCAATACCTTTAAGTGTGTTTGGAGGGAAAGAACAAATTGAATGCGTACAGATTTTTTTCTTCTAAAATGTATTAAATGGTTTATTCTTCTTTTTCTTCTTTTTACTTCTTTCTTCTTCTTCTTCTTCTTCTTTCTTCTTCTTCTTCTTCTTCTTCTCTACTACTTCGTATTCTTCTTTTTCTTTTCTTCTTCTTCTTCTTTTCTTTCTTCTTCTTCTTCTACTACTACTACTACTACTACTACTACTACTACTACTACTACTACTACTACTACTACTACCACTACTACTACTACTACTACTACTTCCTTCTTCTTCTTCTTCTTCTTCTCGTTCTGCTTCTTCTATTTCTTCTTCTTGTTCTTCTTCTACCTCGTCTTCTCCCATCCTCTTTATAGATCCTCCTCCTCTTCAGTTTTCTCTTTCCCCTCCTCCTCCTCCTCCTCCACACATTCTTCCTTTTCCTTTTCTCCATCTTATTCTTTCCCGTGGGTGTCGTGATCTGTTTGCATGGACAAACCAATTACAATGTGTGGATGTATACGGTCACCAAGTGAAGGAATTTCGACAGAGGCGCACAATATTCCTTGTCTCTTCCTTTGCTCTTAAGTTTGCTCTCGGCAAAAAGGCAAAACAAATTGGTCAAAGGACGTTAAAGGGCTCCGTGTGACCAACAAAAGGCCTGTATTCAACAGCCTCGGTCTAGTGTTTAACAAAATGACACTTTCCAAGACAGCTGTTTTCCCGCCAGAACAATAGTTTAACTTCGAGTTCGTTCTGGACTAATTCGCACCTTGTAGCACCCCACACGGGCGATCGAATAATAGCTCCCACCCGACCGACACCTCGTGAAAAGGATGAGCGATTAAGACTGCGATGGTCAAAAAGGATTATGTCTAGCTGTGGAAAAATCCGATAGGAACTAATCGATGAATTTAGCTGGGTTTTATTTCTTAATAGTGTGCATGACTAAATGATAATTTGGACACCTAGCTTGAAGTGTCAATTTATTGACATGGTTTTTAGTATTTGTTTTGGTGCAGCCTTCAATGTGGGCTTGCTACTGTATAAAATTTCGAAGAAATCAGCACTTCTGTGGACATCATCCAACCTCTCACTCTGAATCAATTTTGATTGATAGCTTTACCCTTTTGTTAACAGCTTAAACGTGTGTGTGTGTGTGTGTCTGTCTGTGTGTATGATTTTGTATGTGTGTGTGATGTTGCTAACATCTAACCCGTGACGTGTGTGATGGTATGTGTGTGTGTTGTAAGAGTGAATGTGTGTGTGTGTGTGTGATGGCGTGTGTGTGTTTGTAAGAGTGAATGTGTGTGTG
>JZLH01S0371996.1:17975-34038 GCA_001188425.1 Eucidaris tribuloides
TGTGTGTGTGTGTGTGTGTCCGTTTGTGTAAGTGATGGTGTGTATGTGTGTGATGGTGTGTGTGTGTGCGTGCGTGTTGTGCGTGTGTGGCCTGTGTGTATCTCTATGTGTGTGTATGAGAGAGAATATGCCTGTATAATTTCATAATAAAATCTATCTATCTATCTATCTATCTATCTATCTATCTATCTATCTATCTATCTATCTAACTATCTACCAATCTATCTATATGTGTATCTATCCATACCTACCTATTTATTTATCCTCGGTTAGAATATGTAGAATGCAGCTGCACTCATTTGCAATTAATCACTCCAAATCTTCATGAAATTCCTAGCTTCTGACATCACATGATTAGATGAAAAACTTTACTGTAGCTTTCAACGACTCGCTGTATCAAAATATGAAACCAATATGTAACGCAGGTTTTTTTCTATAATTTCTAAGGCGTCTATCAGTAGCCTTGAGAGGAAAATCTTTCGGTCAAACATTACATAATTGCTTTGAATTCGATAATTACTTCGTTTGCAATTATAACTTGTCATTCGAGGTTGCAATGAGTTTATTTTATGAGAAGATCCCCACTCCGCACCACCGATGCTGTGCACATGATTGCTACTATCTTTATGTGATCAAAGGAAAAAAAGTGAAGCGACAAAAAGGCCTCATCTCATGTCAAGCCTAAGTACTTGTGATTAAAAAGATAAATCAGCAACAGTAGGCCTAAGACACTACATTATGTCGATTGAAATAATAATAAAAAAAGATGTACACATGCGCCGCTATATGATTTAGAAAATGTATATCCTTGCTCATATAGACTATGTGACATGTCTAAGTTATACCATTTCTATATCTTTTTATAATAATTAAACAAAAAATGCTGATTAAATCTAATAATTTTTATTCTCGTATTTTTTAAACCAGTGTAGCCTCTTCTATTCACCGTAAAATTAAACTGCTTTTCAAGGGAGCCCTTTAAAACAAATAGGCCTAAATATTACATGCAATCAAATTTTACAATGTCCAGTTAGACTTTATTTAAAAAATTGATGATTAATACAGTGTATTTGAATTTTATATATACACAAAGTTAAAATTCAGTTTGATATTTCATAACGTATATTTTCTCTGCAATGGTTATAATAAATCACGATAGTGATAAAACATTCTACATGTATTACATAGTACCAAGTAAATTTGACAGGATCAATAAAGATGAAAATGGATCACTGAAAAGGTTTTTATACTTTAACACGAAGTAGCTCAACAAGATTTTCAATTAGAAAAAACAACACCAACAACAAACGAAACCTGGGGCCTGTTTCACAAAGCTGTTCGTAAGTTACGTATGACTTTACGAATGACTTGAAATGTGGCAAGCAAAATGTGATTTTCAACCTTATGACATCACATCTGCCAATGTTCAAATATGCAAACATAAGTTAAGATTTTTCCTCTTAAAGCCCAAGTTTAGTTTTGGGGATTTTTTTTTATTTGAAAGCTTTATGCCCAAATGTCATATCCTAGCAATAATAGATTCTGAATGTCTTTAGTTTTTTTTAAATTAATCAATGAAAAATCTCTAGGGGACCCCCAAGATTTTCTTCTATATTTTACATTATAGCATCCGGTTAACAAGGTGTTAGGGTTATACCTCATCAGAAAGAGCAGACTCTGCTCTTAGATGAGGTATAACTCCTTTAACCTTAACACCTTATTAACCCTTTGGATGCTATAATTAAAAAAACTAAAGACATTCAGAATCTATTATTGCTGGGATATTACTTTTGGGTCGAAAGCTTTCAAATAAAAAAAAATCTTCAAAACTAAACTTGGGCTTGAACAACACTTTAACAAGCATTTCAATGCCAAATTTATTTTTCGTTAAAATCTAAATGACATTTAGGCTATCATACTTTCTTAAAATTACGTGAAAATGTTTGGGCATTTCACTTAGCACTTCATATTCGAGTCGTTCGTAAAGTCATGCGTAACTTTACGAACAGCTTTATGAAACAGGCCCCAGATTATTCAGATGGGCTGTCGTCTTTGGTGTTGTTTTCCAAACTCGTTATATGACTTTCAATAAGCACCATTGTTAAACTGATACGTTGTTGCCACGGCTTCTGATAACCATGTACTTGCTTTCACATGGCAAATTTGCAAAGATGGCGTAGGTTTGCCGAGCAAATATCTAGTACACTAGCTAAAACTAATCCATTCACTACTCCTTGTTGACTGTTTAAAATGTTCGCGAGTCCGACATACCTGTCGCCGTATAGTGTACTTCAGTTGTGTGTACAACATACCTCAATATAAGACGAACAATTGTAGCAGATCCCTGAGAAAAGGTGGCGTATTTGGTCGCTGATCAGCTTTGTCTGACTTCATGTCATGACATTGGCAGGATGGTGTCTGATCCCAAAGTGTAAATTCTAGGAGAGGTGGAGGTGTGGTGTGTGTATGAGTGTGTGTGTGTGTGTGTGTGTGTGTGTGTGTGTGTGTGTGTGTGTGTGTGTGTGTGTGTGTGTGTGTGTGTGTGTGTGTGTGTGTGTGTGTGTGTGTGTGTGTGTGTGTGTGTGTGTGTGTGTGTGTGTGTGTGTGTGTGTGTGTGTGTGTGTGTGTGTGTGTGTGTGTGTGTGTGGGGGTGTGTGTGAGGGGAGGGGTGGCAAATTTATTGTAGGACGGGATCAAATAAATAACTGTTCAGCTGACTAGCTCCGCACCCCTTCACCAACCCACCCTCTCCAAAAAAGAATGGTTTAGATGGCAAACAAAATATATTCACGTAAAGTCTCTTAACTTAAGAACCCCAAAAGCAAAACTAAATAACAAAAAAAAAAAAACACCTCCGGTTAAAAGTCAAAAGGGTATTTATTCGAATGATATTCAAACCCCAAAGGGCGCTAATACTGTACAATGTCAATAGCATCATCGCCGTTATGGCTGGGAGAGTACATGGCGCAGGCAGCTCTTTGGCTTTTGACATCTTTTTATATACATGTATATAGTCATGCGTTAAGCATCCATTATCAGACTGCTTAAAAGGTCAACATGTATGATAGATCGTGTGATTTGCATTCACAAAAAGTAATATATTGGTATTTATCAAGTAGGTTTACAATTGTCTTCAGCCTGGGGGAAAAATCCAAACCAAACCATAACAACTTCTTTACGATCTCTCAATCAGACATGAATGAAGACTATAAAACAGACGGTTGATATATATCGCCGTTTTTACTGCACTCATTTGACGTGCGTCGATTTTGGCAAACCTTTTAAATGTCTATAAAGACAAAATCAGTATTACGTTTTATTCAGGTTTAACTAGCCATGCAAGTCGATGATTTATGATGATGTTAAATCATATTAGAAACATTTTTATTCATCATGAAAAATATGTTCACTTTTCCCATTTCACAATAATTTTGTCACGAGTCACGAATCATCTTCATGAGATGTAAAATAATAATAACAATAATGATAATATTTAACAATAAAAAATAAATAATATTTATAAAACGCCTTTACAGAATAGAAACAAAGAGCTTAGGCCTACAGTTACACAAATACAACAAAATACAAGAATATACATAGCTTATTGAACTTAAACAAAAACATACATTAAAATTAAACTTAAACTAATACTAATACTGACTTGAAAGTTTACTTTTGGAACAAATGAGTTTTTAACAGTTTTTTGAATTGGTCTGTGTTAACTGCTGACTGGATGTTTTGGGGGAGACTGTTCCAGGAATGTGGTGCTGCTACAGAGAAGGCTTGACGTCCGGATGTTGTTCTGTTTCTTGGAGAGGTAAGTACAGTTCGTGTTGTAGACTGGAGATTGTATGATGACTGGCGGACATGGAGGAGTTCTGAGGGGTAAGCAGATACTTCATAATGGATGGCTTTATATGCTAGTGTAGCAGTCTTGAATTCAATTCTCTTGGAGATGCAGAGCAATTAGTCATTGAGGAGGATTGTTACACGAGTAAATTTGGGCTCGTTAAACAATTGACAACATAATTTCGGAAAATGAAGAAACAGTGAAAAGATATTCGTGGTAACCGTATTGCTGTTTCGAAATAAATAAAATCAATCATAAACTTACAATTATGCATGGCAAAAGTATGTGTATTTTTGATTTAGGTGATTCACATATTTAGTGCTTTTATTTGTCGCTACAGCAAATAATTGATATTTCAAGACCAACATATCTCGAACAGATATCTTAATAAATATGTATAAGAACATAATTTCACTACAAATGACTGTTCGAGTATAGGAATATATTGCCATATGTAGTCTGAATACATTTTGCACATAATTGTGTTCTTCAATATTATGGAACATGTTTATAACATATAGTATGATTTCTAGAATTACTGTTGAAATCTGAGATAAACGCGTACAAATTTATATTTAAATACATCCTTCTTGAATCAACAAAATAGTTTACTTATATACTTACTTGGGTTTACTTGGGTGTAGAGACGGTGTTGGTCTCTGATATGGATTATACTTCAATGAATGGTATTTCCAGTGCCTAATCTAATTTAATTAATTTACCGTATTTTATAAAATATTGGAGATACACGTGGGCAAATGTATATTTCAAGATGAGTTTCTTACATTAACTCGAACAACGACAAAGTATTCTAAAGATAAACATATTTTGTGTGACACGTCTTGAAAACTCTTTAAACCAGAGTTACAGTATACGCGTTAATGTTTTTAAGAAGAGAAACTGTGCCCATTTTCCCATTTAAGAATGTCGGCTGAACATTTCATAGTAAGTAATATATTTTGTAAGAGAATGCCCCGTTAGATACTGCCCCGAATTGTGTTTACACACACCCGTTAGTTGAATCGGCAAACATTTAGGTACAATCCTATCGATTTGTCGACACCGTCGAGGTACAATACTTCGTAATTACCCTTTATCGTCCGCCGATAATCTCGCCACAATGCTTCGCAAGGCGAACGGCCGAATCGTAGCTGTTGAAAATAATCTGCAACTCGATGTCTTTTTGTTCCGACCTGCACATAAACACACGCACCACCACTTGAGATGCTATAACTGTCGTATATGATTTTTAAGTGGTCATTGATGAATCTATTTATGGTAGAAAGGCATCATTAACGCCCTCATATCCACGCGAAGACATGAACGGTTGTATTTTGCTCTTTAGCAGGGTACTACCAGAGATATAGACATTTCCTTAGAATATTCACTTATAGAAGTGAAGTAGAAATATGCATTATAAAAAGGTTCTGTAAAATATACGGAATGTTAAGGTAACTGAGCTGATGACTAAGTGCAGTCATTTACCGTAATGTTTTTTTCCAATGCATTAATGTATTAAAAGTATTATTATAAAAAAGTATATATAAAAAGTATTATTATTTTATCAGCAACCAAGTTGATAGGAATTTACTGCTAAATTTAACTCCCTTTTTTACAGTTTATTATTAATTCTATTAATGGGCAGTAATAATATATTAAATATATATAATAAAGGCCTATATACATGTATATCCAATCGTCTAAATATATCCAATATAAATATAAGACCACAATGCAAAATGAGGAAAAATGTAACCACAAAACTAATGCACATAAGAACAAAAGGTTTTGATGCATCCATAGTTTTTATTTTAGTTCACTAATTATATTTGTAAGAGGCCTACACTTGTGTAAACCTTACTACTGCTAATGGACTATGACCAGAAAAAATGTTGTCCAAATAAAACTGATGTTTTCTGTTATTAAAACGCCGTGTTTTCAGATATTTCAGCTTCGCCCTGCAAGCGATCGAAACATATCTTGCGCGTATACAGCCTGTTTGGGTGAACAATAAACCCATATAGCATTATTAACAGGTGGAGCCGATCAATAGAAACCTATTTTCCCCTTTCATTGCTCTAAAGGAAAGGCGGTGCTAAAGACATTTCCCAGAAGATTTGTATCTTGTCACCGTTGCAAGTCATCGCTTATTGTCGCGATAAAAGCAGCCCAGAGGTTGTAATTTCGAGCTAATTTTTGTGCTGTTTGCTTGACTTCTGGCAAAGTCTACGTTCTTTTGTTTGATTAGTTTATGGAGCTACATGCGAGGATTTGTTGCTAGTCAAACAGTTCACATGATCTTGAAATAATTTGTGTTGTGTGTCTGCGAGGACCTGCGTGGTGCGACAGGGAGTGACCACAAATTCCGTGTTGCTAGGGATGAGTATAGGTAAGAGATCGCATGGACATTGTAAGGTTCACTTCAAATGGATATATGACCAGATTTTATGTCAACTAGTTGTTACTTAACGGAAAAGACTGTTTGTGGTTTATTCAATGTCTAAAGTAAGTTAGTTGACTTCGAAAGGAGATCAGCTGCACGAGTGGAACATAATTACTCGCGGCGTCGGTCGTGCGTATATGAGCTGCATGTGTCATTCGTGTAATTATGTTGTGGCTCACGCACTCGGATTTTTATAACGGCAGATTTAACAGTGATTTAATCATGAAGAGCAATAGTTGGGAGAATGATTTCCGCTTAAATGGATTGTAGGGAAGTCGTGTGACATGTCGGTAGCACCAATTAGCGAAGCTGGCGATGTGACCCCGAAAGTTTCCCGAGCTGCGGCCGGCAGAGACGACGAGCGCTTGGCATGGGTGGACGTTGCCTCGGATAAGACTCGGCTGTTGCCTGCTGCGAAGGAGAAAGTTGTTGCAGACGACAAGGGAGAAAAAGGTGACGTAGTCATGGAAAATAGGCAGCACGACGCGGAGAAACATTCGGGGCAAACGTCTGAACAAACTCCATCAGAACGATCGGGAAAACATGGTGAGTCGCAAACAAATGGTGAGCAGACTGTTGTTGAGTACAGTCCCCGTAACGCAGGGACCGAAGTATCGTTGGGGGTTGTCAAACAAAATGGGACTACGAAAAAGATTAGTATGACAAGCATGGGTGATAAAGCAAGTGACATTAAAGCTCCACCAAAAACTTGGAAGAACTCACAAAGTTGTCCTAACTTGACGAACGATGCAGCAGCGTTCCTGCCTAATCTAAGTAAGGCTATGCCGCCAGTATCCAGAGAAACTCTCCAAATCGAGGACGAGTCAGATATAGACCAATCTGTCAGGAACAGTACAGCGGGGTTCTGGACTTCCATCAAAGCAATCGCTCTCATGAAATCAGCGGTAGGCAAGAAGGACAGGGCACGGCGGAAAAATAAGAAGATATCAGTGCAGAGAGTGGATTCCTTCTTGGAGAAATTCACCACCAGACGCGGTGATCATTCTACGTATGTCGAAGGCGAAGGAGACGAGGATGAGGTCGAGGACGAGAACGACGAGGCCGAAGACGAACGATTGTCGACCGTCGTCGAACCGGATAGCGATTTTTTGTTCTACTGGTTGCTCGTCGTCACTTTAGCCGTCGTGTACAATTTCTGGGTGCTCATTGCGCGGGAAGCGTGGCCCGAGCTCCAGGAGGTAGCTCGTGTCGTCTGGTTTGTCCTCGACTACGTGTGCGACTTCATCTACATCGTCGATATCGTGGTCCAGTTTCGGACGGCGTATCTCGACCAAGGAATACTCGTGAAAGACACGAAAAAACTAGCGTTGCATTACGTTAAATCATGGCAGTTCCCAGTCGATATACTCTCATTAACACCCACGGACCTGTTCTACCTTTTAGACCGTAACCGATGGCATCCCATGGTTCGGTTTCCGCGATTCCTGCGCGCATATCGAGCCTACGCATGGTACTTTATGGTCGAAACCAGAACGCAATTTCCAAATTTGTTACGGGTTCTAAACCTCACTCACATACTCTTGTTATTACTGCACTGGGCCGGAGCCGCCTATTTTTTGATTTGTGAAGGCATCGGGTTTGGTTCTGGGGACTGGGTCTACTCCACACCCGCCGGGCAGAATGCTTCCCTGTCTCGTATGTATCTGGCATCGTTCTACTGGTCGACATTAACTTTAACGACGATTGGAGACCTGCCGACACCTGGGAGCGAATTGGAGTAAGTCAACATTATAATTTTTAGCATTTGACTCCTTTTGGTCACAAAAATTTAAGCCTATTTATACATGTTTGACCTGTCATCACGATACCCTGATAAAGTCGCACATCTTATGAAATATAAACATAAAAAAGAAAATACTTTCGATTAAAAATTATAAATATTCAAACTTTTCAAAATGATAAGGTTGAAGAACTTTTAATAGTTGAGGACATTCCACTTTTATACTTTATATAATAATTACGATATTTGGCTCTTTCCTTACCTTTTGGTTGTGAGACTTTATCAGGGTATCTTGGTGACGGGACACATCTCCGCAAACCTTATTTACTATATTTCTTCTTTTAAAGGGATTAAATCCATAAAACTAAGTTCTGAAAAGTCTTGAGACAGTTGAGAAACCACAATGTTGTTAGAAGTTGAAACTCTTACCCGAGGAAACTGTGATGAAAATATAAAGCCACTATGGGTCTAAAGAAAAATAGGTGTTTGGGATATTTAAAAAAAATAGTATTTTCTTTATGTTGTAGACCTCACCTATTTTGAACACTACATTATTGACATACATCACTTGATAGTAAGATTCATCTTTGTCAATTTCTAATACAATATCACCAGGTTCGTTTTGTTTTCTGTCTCCTAAAGTGCAAACAAATCAAATCGTGCATGTAATGTCAGTTGACAACTATGGATACAAAGTTTAGAACCAAAACAAAAATTGTACTCTCCAAAAGGCGTGAGATTCACTATAATTCACTAAAAAGTCTAGTAAGCGAATTGACTATTACCTTTCAAAGTAGTACATTGTGAGCATTAAAACAAGTCTTTTGAAATCATTATGGGAAGTTTATGTTACACGTTAAGTTTATTATACATGTATTTGTGAAATGACTGACGGAGACAAGTGATTAACCATCAAAATAATGGTGTGTGTTTGAATGTGTGTGTGTGTGTGTGTGTTTGAATTTGTGTCTTTGATTGCGTTTAAAAGAAAGGTATCCTTTGGAAAAGTAATTAATCATTTGATAAGTTTCATTTTACTTCTCCGTAGCCTATCACTAAAATAAGAAACGCAGAAGTGAATTATGCTATACGGAAAACTCTTGTTTAACTGATGTAAACGTTGTAAGTGATTTCAGACGAAGAAAATAATTTATTTGAATGACATCGTCAGGAAGAAGGTTAGTGTAATAGCTTCCTGTGTATATAGTGATCGTAATGCCATAATTGAGTCTGATTTTATTTTGTGCACTGTTTCGTTGCTGCATAAATAATCCTGCACCTGGACACGTGTGCATACAATTTACCTGGTCATCGACCTGTGTGTACTGTGTGGTATATAAGAAGATATGTAGAAAGTGTACTTTTACTCTTGAAGAAGGAAGTACCGTTTCTGTAACTTGAAGATGAGAAGATAACATCCATTATTAGTCACATCGCTTTCATTTTCGTTTGTGGATATGCAGCGTCATCATACATACTTCAACAACTAATTAGGCCTAATCATAATGTCCATATCCCCATACATTTAAGACAAGTTTCCTATATACATTCAAATGAAACTGTAATAAAAACTTCCTTTTACATGCAGTAATGAAAATGCCACTGTTGCAAGAGTATTAAAAAAAAAACAAATCAGGAATAGGTTATAAATACTTTGAACTATTGTAAAATTGTAAGTTAGACTTGCATTGTATTGTAATTATCAATAAAGGGCAGATGTATTTTCCTTTTAGACGAAAGCTATATATCTCGATACAATTATTCTTCCTATTCCAGTGAACGCACTTGGACTTTAAACCCCTTTTCATTGGGATTATAGTCGCAAGTGTTCATAGGAAGAATTGTCGACGAAGAGTTTTCTCTCCATCTGTCCACCGAATCTTTCAATAAGAATTCACTAAATTTTTAGTAATAAGCACTTCTCCCTGTCCTTAATTGATTCTTATAATACGAATTAAATATGTTTCTTTAACAAAGGCGGAGAGGTAATGTATTATTATAGTTTCGATGGTCAAGTAAGCTCGATGAATTAAGACGGAGTCAATGAAACATTCTGTGTTCAGATTCAGATTCATGTTATTGTCATGCGAAGCGTAAAATATACAGTATAATAATGAATAAAAAATATGCATGTAAACACCAAACATAGTTCATTGCAAAGTATAAGGATAAAAATTATCTGTTAAAAACCGCGATGGAAAATGTTGGAAACAGAATTGTGAGAGGTAAACACGACCCCCCCCCCCCACCACACACACATTTATCACTTTCAGTATACTACGCCCACAAAATCAGCGGTATTAAAGGGGTTAAGTGGTTAACGCACAGTATAATGACATAATCAAGTGCTTTTATTTATAGAGTCCATCATATTTCTGTTGCTCTTGTTTACTGATATTATATTGAATGGAAAAGAAAAACGGGTTAATGACGTAATGAGGGTATTGTTTTAACTTTTATAGAGTGCCAGAGTGTGACGTCTCTTTGGTTCAGAAATATGCGTGTGGAGAATGATAGAACCGGGTGCAGCATGTCGCAGCTGGTTGTTTCTACCAACAGGAGAGCTGCAGTTGCACTGAGTAAATTGGTCCCCACGCACTTTCGAACCAGTTTGACGTAATCACTTGTGTTCTCTACGATACAGTACGTCCCAGAAAAAAACAGAACCCTAAAACAAAGGCTTATTGTGCAGAAGAAATAGGGCGTATGATTAAAAAGCAATTTCGAAATAAACTTTGACTTATGCCCTTCTAGGCGCTACATTAAGCAAACCTACCCTCCCTACTCAAAAGTATTGAAACATACACTATAACGCATGCATTTTGAGTTGAAGGGGTCTTTCTATAATGATGTCCTAAGAAAGTTTATAATTGGAAAATAACAAATTCTTTGAAAAGAAATAAACGAACAATTGTTTTTCTTTTTTCTCCATGGCGGAGAGATTATCAAATGCAGGCGCACCCATGGCAGAGGGGCTGGAACACAAAATTTGACATTTTTTTCGCTCCCTATAGGGGTGGGTGTGTAATTCGGTTTCCATTATTCCGTAAAATGATTTGAATGGCTTGGAAAACTTCCCACAAACAAAACAATGCCATTGGTTCCCTGACACGGTCTCAAGAAAGGAAGACACGCACGGCCGCAAAGACATTGAAACGGCCTCCACTTCATAAGATAGTGATAAGACGAGGATGAGGCTACTTATGATGATGACCTTCTCTCCACATCTTTATATCAAATGTACTAAAAAGTCGCATTACAGCAAATTTTAAGATGTTTGCAATAATAAACCGCCTTTAGAATTGAGAAAGAAGAATAAGTTACAATTGGGGAGGTCTTTTTCTGAAATATGGGGCGTATTCTCCTTATCACTATCTTATGAAGATAGGAGGCGCTTTCGTCTTTGCGGCGTGGTGTCTTCTTTCTGAGACCGTGTCAAAAGAACACAATGACCTTTTTTGTTTGTTGGAAGTCTTTCCAAGCCATTCAAACCATTTTACGGGAAATATGAAACCAAACTACGATGCTAGTGTGAATTAACACCCCACCCCTGTAGGGAGGCGAAAAAATGTCAAATTTTGTGTTCCAGCTCCTCTGCCATGGGTGCGCCTGCATTTGATAATCTCTCCGCCATGGAGAAAGAAAGAAAAACAATTGTTCATTGATTTCTTTTCAAAGAATTTTTTTTTTCCAATTATAAACTTTCTTAGGACATCATTATAGAAAGACCCCTTCAGCTCAAAATGCATGCGTTATAGTGTATGTTGCAATACTTTTGAGTATAGGGAGGGTATTTATTCATGCATCTCTGAGTACCACGACTTTGAAAATTTAATGTCAAAAACCATTTGCTACCCTTTTTGGCTTTGACACTGTGCACATCAGGAAAAGAAAGAGATGGACACATGCACAGTGTCAAAGTCAATATGTTTTGGCAAGAAAAATTCAAAAACGATAAGTGTTGAACAGGAGGCATTGAGAGAATGAAATTGCATAGCATTTTTGTTTGCCTAGTCACTTTGATTAAAACACTAATTTCTGAAGGAAGGCCTCTCACAGAGCCAACCATTTGAAATAATTAATAATTGACACATTAGAGAGGTGAGAATCGGTATGCACTTGTTATTTTTAAAATTTAATTTAGTTACCGGTCAGAGTCCAGAAGAACCTGTGAGAGGATTGAGAAATAGATGTGTCTTGAAAACAATATCACGGAAGCAGAGAAGATCTTACATAGCCAACCGTCTTATCAATATCATAATTATTAAAGGTTAGTGACATGATTGGGAACACCTGAAAATGCCTTAAGAACCAAATAAGTTGAAATATATACCAACTATACACTAGCTGGAGTGGATCTCACAGCTGGAAGGATTTGTCTGTAATTTGTTTACTTCAGGAAAATCAAGCATGAACATACTAGTATGTTAATTTTATCGGGGCACGATAAAAATAAGATCCATAGAGAGCCACACAGCAGGTTTGCTGTCCACGAGGGATATTGAAATAAGCTATTTTAGAATGAGTCAACGCTTGACTACAAGATTTTCACAGGAGAATCCTTGCATAATTTACATGATTCTAGAGAAGTTTCAGCCCAAGTTGACGACTACCCCCAATCATGTCATTTACCTTTAAGGTCACAATGATTACAATTCCAGAACGCCAATTTGTCAGAGTTGTAATTTGTTAAAGTTCGGTGGGATCCATATTGATTAAAAACAATAACAGTAACATCTCTGACCAAGTTAAACTGCATCCATATGTGACGCCCATCACATTAATATGACAAGGCATTGCAAGATTATGGCTACAAATCAACTCTTTCAAGTAACTTTACTTTGTAGCAGAGCAAATCGTGTATTGTTCTCTTTAACTTCAATATTGATACATAGACATCGGTAGTTATTTCACACAATCCATACAAGCAACAGTGCTACATGTACCTTTCTAACCTTTTATAACCTGGGATAAAGATAAGTACTAATCATCCGACAATTGGCTTCTTCTTCTTCTTCTTCTTCTTCTTCTTCTTCTTCTTCTTCTTCTTCTTCTCCTTCTTCTTCATGAGTTAAATTCTTATCAGGTTCACATTTTAATTAAATACTGGAAATTAAATGGTTATTTCTCCCCAATAAAAAAAATCAAGATAAATCCTTCTAGCCTGGAGATACATTGTAGTTAGTGTATTATATTTTAATATGTTCAGCTCATTTCATTCGTGGGGCATGTTTGACTTCTCGTAATCATGTCAATGCCCTTCGATCATGCTCTTTTTCAATCACCTCAACGTGCTTACGGAAACAAAACTTAATGCTTTTGGCCGGTTTTCTTGTTGTAGCATCATCCGGTAGGGTGAAAATAAAGTGCATGTCGTGTTTTGCATATCCGCTCGTGTTTCCTTGTCGAGGGGTTTGCCCCGGTATTTTGAAATAGAAATGAAGAGTTTATTTTTAAAAGGGGGTCGATCTATCTTTTTTTACCATTCTGAGAAAAATGAGGGTTTTTTTTTATTTACCCGTATTGCAATGTTTCTGTGTAACACCAACTTAACCTAACAAAGTACCCCACAATCACCTCAACGTGCTTACGGAAACAAAACTCATGCTTTTTGATTGTTTTTCTTGTTGTAGCATCATCCGGTGGGGTGAAAATAAAGTGCATGTCGTGTCTATACATATCCGCTCGTGTTTCCTTGTCGAGGGTTTTGCCCCGGTAATTTGAAATAGAAATGAAGAGTTTAATTTCCAAAAGGGTGTGATCTATTTTTTTTTTACCATTCTGAGAAAAATGAGGTTTTTTAATTTACCCGTATTGCAATGTTTCTGTGTAACACCAACTTAACCTAACAAAGTACCCCACAAGGCAAATGTAAAACCACACTTAAAAAAAAAATCTGTGAGTTTTCATTTGTTAGAAATATTTTGTTTTCATTTTCATTTTCTTGGATCTACCCCCTTTTGAAAATAAACCAATAGATGTACCCCTTTTTCAAAGGAAAAGTCAGTTTCTTTGCCATTTTCCCCACTTTATGGTGGGAATTTCAACTTCTCATTTATGTCATTTTACAGAGCTTCTAAAACTGTATGGATTTTGACAATAAAAATCAAATTTGATGAAAACTGGATGTACCCCCTTTTGGAAGCGAACTCTAGTTTGTTTCCAAAAGGGGTAGATCCAATACAATTGTGATCAATTTTTTTTTCATATTACACCCATATGACAATGTTTCTTAGTTAAACCAACTAAACCAAACAAAGAACCCAACAATGCGAATTCAAAACCCCACTTCGAAAAAACATGTGATTTCGATTTTGGTTTACATTATTTTCTTAAATTTATTTTCATGTTTTTGATCTACCCTCTTTTCGAAATAAACTAAAATGGCAGAGGCGTCGATCCTGGGGGGGGGGCGATCGCCCCCCAATGAAAATATGGGGGGAGGGCAAACATATCGATTTGCCCCCAATAATTTTGACAACTTGAAAAATTCGTAACATGCAATTTAAATATATGTTTTGAGTGATCCCTGAGGTCACTCCAAAATGAGTTAAAAACCCCCCACATTTTCACTCCAAATTCACTCTAACTTCACTCTTTTTTGAAATTCACTCATCAAAGAATGAAAATTTTCCCTCATTATTTTTTAGAGAGTACTGTCACACTGTGTAACAAGAATGTGAGATATAGCAAAGACGATGTGAGTACAAAATGAAAGAGGTCTTTAACGCTGACGGTACAAATAAAAAGAATGAACATATTAACCCCATGCACAGGCTTCAGTCTTCGATTGAATTCCTCCACAAATGTAGCGAGATAATTATGTAAGGAGAGCATCGGATGATTTGGTTTTTCAAATTTCAGCCCCCAAGGAAATTACTTCCTTAAATAAAGCACTGCAAGATCCCCTACCGAAATGAATTTGCCCCGGACATTTGTCTGGGGAAGAAATTACCTCATTATTGACCCAAATATTTCAACCAATGAAATCTCTTCTTGGCATATGCGAATAACCGTGGACCTGACGGTGACGCTTATAAATGGGACGAAATTGGTTTCTATTCCTGACACTTCTATCACCATTTTATTCTACTGGTTAGTCTTTGTTATTTTAAATAAATCATAAAACATTATCTTGTATGGTATGAATATGCCCATCGATACGTCTTTTCTATCATATTTCAAAATATTATATTTTGATACTAAAGGTGGCAGTTATAGCTTTTTGCTTTTCTTGCTGTCTCCTCTATCTTATGTTTTTACACTTTGTATATTGTATATATGTATTTTTTTTTAAATTAATGATGGAAATAAATGAAATTAAATGAAAACACTTTGCTTAATTTAAAGACAACATTACGGACTTTCCAATTAGAATGGTCAAACCTTGCTCTCTAACATTTACGATAGGGTTTGAGTTGACAAATAAACACCCTTGAACACAACTTTAGATAGTTATGCTGTCACTAACAAACTATGCACGGATAAAAATCGGCACATGAATTATTGTCAGCCGATGAAAATTCAAGAACACAGCAGTTTATGGGGAAAACTGGGATGGTCGATAATAATTTTCACTTCTTAAAATGATCGTTTTTCAACTGCAATTTTCAAGGCTTCACTTTTAGACCTTAACAGAGACACCAGTAGCATGGGGGGATCATGTACAGGCGCGGTTCTAGAGCCAAAGTTTTAGGGGGGCTACAGGGGGGTTTGACGGAAAGATGCGAGGGAGCGAAGCGACCGAGCGGGGGGAGGGTGTGGGAGGGGGGTATCCCCCCGTCCACGGTAGGAACTTTTTGAAAATACACATAGAAAAGACGTGATTCTGGGCATGGTAAATTAATATTTCAAAGGTGTATTTTGTGAATATAATTAGGGATTATTTTCAAAAAGATTACAGGAAGTATATGAAAACTGTAATTGGGCAGTGATAGAAGGAACGAAACCTGCGAACGGGGGGAGAGTGTGGGAGGGGGACACCCCCGTCCGACGGTAGGAACTTTTGAAAATCGCATAGAAAAGCGTC
>JZLH01S0372084.1:20140-30567 GCA_001188425.1 Eucidaris tribuloides
GTTGTTTTCAACTACTCTCTCCTGTACTGTAGTGACATTTTTAGAATACCATCTGTTCACAGAAGGTTTGAAAGCAGTTGATGTAAAAATGTTGTGTTCTGCAAGTAATCAACCAGTACTGTGTATTCTCTTTAATAAGCAATGAAATAAGTAATACACTGCACGTCAATAATTAGCCTCACAAAAGTCCATTTCCTGACATCCAACAATGAGCTCAACAAAGAATTTATACACTAAGATGATTTATTGATGTAAATATTTATGGATTTAAATCTCCACTTTTCTTACAGCTCTGGGACGTAAGAATCATTTTCTGTAAAAACATAAACTGTTTCAAATTCAAATAAAATGATAACCAATGTTTCACTGAATTAATATTTACACTATGTTTAGTTTATTACTATAAGGCAACTACTTTTACACTGAACCTACATGAAGATGATGAAGTGCTACAACTAATATAAAACATAAAACTTTTAAAAGGGGGTTCACATGACAGAGGCTTAAATTTCCATAATTTTACAATAAAAATATGTAAGTTAATTAATTTTGATCTCCATAAAATTCAAAACGGAGAAAACAAACAGCTGATCAAATTGTATGATCAAGACATTGACAGCGTTATGGATTTTTCTGTCGTGGAACAATTACGGGTTATGTGCCTACTAGATTCTTTCTTGGTTAAGGAGGTTAAGTATCTTGAGTCCTGTCTCGCGTTGTCCTCGTAGCCAGCGCCTATTTACATGTAAGCACCTGGCATAACACTCACCTGTCGCCACGGCGATCCGCTCTGGTTGTGTCATGTATCCTGGCTTCTGCCAAATGTGGGACACGATACCCAGGCTAAAAATAGAGGCCTTTTTATTTTTTGCATCTATATGTCATTATCACCGAACAGCCTTTCTAAAATTGTACATTTCATTAGCTATTTGGTGGGTATCTGTCATTGAATGGCAGTTAGAACGATGCATTTACTAAAATCACTCTCTCTATAGAGGTAAAGCCACTGCACTTCCAAACAGGAAATTGAGCAGACTAGAATTCTCTTAGATATTCCAAGAAACATGATGGCTTTTTCTCTCGAAGGTTTGTATTTCATATAATCAGAAAAGGAATAATCAGTAATCTCTTAAGGCTTGGAAGAGGTTTGAAGCTAATATGAATGTTGTCATTCTATCAACATAGCAAAATTAAAAGAAATTATTAACAAAATAATATAAGAGGAAACTGATTTTCACTAGCGAAATACAAGCAGCATTGTAAGAGAGACAGAGTCATTTTGCCCTCATACTAATCTAATTTTACAACAAATTTTGGCATTAAAAATAACTATAATACAGGACTCTCAAAATCCATTGGTTTATCGGTCTCTGTGCTTTGTCAAGTACTCAGTGAAGTGTTAGTGGGCAAATAGGACAACCTGGTAAAGGGAAAAAAATCCACCCCCCCCAAAAAAAGACAAAGAAAAAAAACAGAAAGAAAATATGAACATTAATGAATGAAAGGCTTTATGATGTCAAGCAGGTTTGCTCTTCATCTCTGTGTTAATCAAATTCATAATAAATTATAATTAATGTTAACTAATAGTTTGGGGGTGTGTCAATATAGCTCACGTCTTACCTTGATTGGCAGTGGTCGGAAGGCCTTAGCATCGCCCCGCTTCCTGACGACGACGTTGTTGGTGTCGTTCCTGTGCTGCTGCTGCTGCTGCTTGGGGTGGAGGATGGGTAGGTGAAGGTGAAGGGGAGGGATGTAGGGGAGGTTAGGAGGAATGTAGCAGTAAGAGTGAGACACAGGAGGAGGAGAAGAGTGTTGATAGGGATGACGGGTGATGTTGGGGGAGATAAAATCAGATTTATAGTGATCAGTGTCGGCTCGGAAGTACGGTCGTGCCACGACGGTGGTCCCGTCCTCCACCGCCGGAGATCCTTTTCTCCGCGCTGAGCCCGGTCTGTCCTCAGCCCAGGCAACTAGTTCTGTTTCTGTGACTATCTCTACGAGCGACACTGGAGTTCTGTTTTGCCTTATATGTATTACTCTTTTTATTCTACCTCTATTCCCGGTCATTGCATTGTTAATTTGGGTTCCTAGCGTTCTTTGGGGGATTTGTTCTTGATCTGGTCCTACATTCCTTGATCCTACTTGAGGTGATCCAACATCCCTTGATCCTACTTGAGGTGATCCAACATCCCTTGATCCTACTTGAGTTGATCCTATATCAGTTGATCCTACTTCAGTTGATCCTACATCCTGCTGTGCATCATCAGCCTGATATGCCTACAAGGTGATATATATATACATACAAGAGTCACACAACATTTGAATTCATGATATTCATGTCATAACAATGAAAATGTGTTGACTCGTACACATGGCAATTCCACATACTGGCACATGTACTACACACAGTATAACTATATATCATACCCATAGAAAGATTAAACAGTCCACTGTTTATACCTCACTGAAAGCAAATTATTGTACATAAATTCTTCATACAGATAATTTGTTGCAGCAAAATTAAAGTACCAGTATAATTTTGGTAAATGGTGAAAAATGAAATTTGGTGCTTTTTTTCAGATGTACTATGCTATTTATTAATACCTTGGAAATCACACACTCTGAAACATTTTTAATTTCTGAGAAACTGATCACAAAATAATCTGGTCTGGGAACCACTGACCATTTTTCCACAGGAAATGTACACATCTACCTGCTCTCCAATAATTCAAAAATCACAATTTGTCACTGTAAACAACTTTCAGTAGGTTTGATGTTGTTTTCTTAAGTCTGGGGTGATAATACTCTGTGTTATTAAAGAACAAGAGCCCCGGGGGGCACGACGCTCACCTGAGGTCTCGCAAACTCTCTGTGGTGCCCATATAAAAAACATCAGTTACATATAGTTTTGGTCCTTGTGAACCTGATATCTATAGGCACCAACATAGCCAAATGAACCAGTTGGAAAACTTTGCATCCCATTGCCATATAGCTGATTTTGCCAAGTTAAATTAAATTCTAACATCCGTTTTAATAAAAACAAGGCACGCCCTAGTACCTTAACATTTGACCTTTGACCTACTTATGTGACCTTGACCCCAATTTAACATTGAGGTCACTATACATGTAACATCTACCATTCAAGTTAGTCACAAATGGGCCAATACCAACCAAAGAAGAAACTTGCAAGTATAATTCTATCATTTGACTTCATTTGACCTTTGACCTACATATGTGACCTTTGACCACCAAATAACATTGAGGTCCCTGTTGCGCACCTACCACCCAAGTTTGGTTACAAATGGACTTGTGGTTAGAAAGTTCCTAGTTTGGGCCCGTATGGGCCCTGCCCCATGCGCTCCTATGGGGGGCCTGGTGTACCATTCGCAAGAACGCCATCTATGCGGCCCGTCCCACTGAGGATGCATTCCCGAACCCAAGTTTGATTTTAAATCCATTAGATGTGAATGTGAATTATTACCCATAGGGCCGTCTACGACCGGTCAAACTTTGCGCGGCCGCTTAGGGCGCAAATGGCAGCGCACCGGCTGTGGCATTGTGTCATGCCAGAACATGATTCAGCACATACAGAGGTCTACATTGCCACAAATGGCTTAACTGTGATACTATTCTGATGCTTAGAGAAAAGATGTTTTGAAACTACACTACTTTTGGCCGCTATGTAGGGCCACTGCCTGCCTGGGCCCCCTAGGGGGGCAGTCCAGTGTACTATTTGAGGACGGCTTGCGAATCACCACCCCTAAGGACCCTTCCTGCTCAGTGGTCCAAATCGCAATGCATGCATTTGAAGAGCAATAGCCCTTACAATAAAAAAATAACTGGTAAACTGAGCTTCTAGAATAAAATCGTCTTAGAGGTAAAGTTTACGAATGCCAGGCTTCTGCTTTAGCTCTGTCTGCTCATGATTCTCTATGTGGTCTTTACCCTGCTCGGGGCTAATATGACGGTCTGGGCAAGAGAAAAATCTGTTTGCTTGGAAATTTTTAATAGTGTTGTGTTGGTATTTTTTTTTTTGAAAAAAATTGTAATTTGCTAAAAGTTTTACAAACGTGTCATGTCCGGCGACACGACGCACGACGAACGACGAACGAGGCACGACGGACGAAAAGCGATCGCAATAGCTCACTTGAGCCTTTGGCTCAGGTGAGCTAAAAATGAAAAAAAAAACCCCTCTATTTTTTACCATACTTGGGCTTTATAAGTATTGCATTTCACAATCGGAAAAGTCAAAAAGAATACTACTGAAACTTAATACAGAAGGACAGTTGGTGTATACCTACAGTGTTTATACCTACCTCCATCTTGGCTCAGTTAGTACTCTACAAATATAATAACTATATAGTATTTTTTCAAAATTACAATCTACAATACATGATTGACAATTTATTTACACATCAAGAAGAAACATCGGTTAAGTTTCCTTGCCATTACTCCTAATGTACAGCATAATATCCAATAACACTCCCCTAATTGCTCATCAGTAAGCAGAAAATAGCAAGAAGAAAAAACGAAAGAAAAATTCAAACAAACCACTTGTCTCTTTTTTGATATATCGTATTTGCCTTGCCCGCAAACTGCTTTTGAAAAGATAAGTATCAATAGCAAACACAATCTCGTCCGAACTCACTAGATTGAATGAGTGAGTTGTCCACTCTAAATTCCGCAGACACGTCTATTCACCAACCAACTACAGGGCTATTGAATTGCAAATGCCATATAAAGATCCTCAGGCCATTTTTTCGCAAGTTATTGTTCAGACACAACAGAATAATGAAAATGGAGAAGTTCTCTAGAAGTCGTGGAGAATACAGGATGTTCTTCATTCAATAAACACTTCACATATAGATAGAGTATCTGGACTGCTCCAGTTATGTCACTCTTATAAGGATTTTAGTTAAGTCACTCTTGTAAGGATGTTTAGATGACTGTTTAAGGGCAAAAGTTTGGCCATTTATGCCTATGACTATGGAACCAAATAAAATGAGTTAAATGCAATTTGATAAATGTATAATCTAATTATTTCATGATCATATTTCCAAATTTCACGTCAAGCGTAGCTGCTCCTAAAGTTCCTTACAGGAAATTTTGATAATTTTTAGATAAATTATATCTGTAAATATCTTTCAAAAGTTTTATTTGTCAAGAACAAGCTTCACTGTAATGCCATGACTGGCATATAACGATGCATCAAACAGGAAAAGCAGGTTTTAAATTCTCATTTTAATTTAATCCCAATCCTGAACCATACCAAATAGCTATAGTGTAAACGGGTCCCCTAGGTCTTACATCTTCTTCAGACATCTACATCAAGTTGCAATTTCCATTTCTGTCATCAAATGTCTAATCACGGCTCTTCTCTAAAGCACCGCACATTCAATCTGTTCCACTCCATCCCCTGCCTGTTTATTTGAACTATGCATTTCAACTCCCTAAATTCATGGAATGACACGATCTTTAAGGCCAAGCATCAAGGAAACACACGCAATTAACTTGTCGAGAGCCATGCTTTGTTTAGATGGATGGATGGATGTGTTGTGCGTTAATGTTCAGAAATCGCCGTAAAGAGAGGAACTTAACATTTAAAGCCTGATGTCATCACGCAACCACAGGCTGCTTGCTGATTGCATGAACGCCGTGGCCTACCCATGTGTTCATTTTCTAGAAATCTGCTTCACATGGTTATCTATTTCTTTCATCAGCCACTCATTTCACCTAAGAGAGACTTACTTTTTTGTTCGCCTATCTATTTTTTGGCCAGCCATTGACATCATGTTTCCGATGAGCATTTCACATTAACGTATAATCCTCATTAAGAAGTTGGACACGGTCACGTAAACACAGAAATACAAAGCCAAGCACGCACCGCTAGTCCCACGGGTACTCCTGTGAACTATCAAAAGCCGATTCCCAAGGGAGGTGCATCTTTGAAAACATATTTATCAAATTTTGTGTACAACATGCGGAATGACAAAGAGGCCTCCATATCAGAGGTGGTTCTGTGCCTACTTGACACTCTGCTCTAATTTGTTTACAGAGTTCAGTCATTTACTGGAGTGGTCATTACAGGCCCACACAAACTAGATAACAAACAAATCACCAGCAGCATATTCTCCAAGGTCTGTAATATCTATACGTCGCATTAATTCATTATCTCTTACTAATTTCTGAAGATTCATCTTGATCAGAACATGCACAGAAATAATGATATTATCCTTAAAGGTCACATATATTGAGCTCAATTTCTATCATGTTTGGTGGAGTATTGTGCTATTATTATTTTTGTACCTGTCTACTGCGTCCAGGCACAACTCGAGGCTGATAGACTACTCCCCTGGGCTTGGCGAGTGGAGGTATTGTATTTTGAGTGCCGGCTGACATTCCATAAGCTTCCTGAAATGAGACAAAAGCAAAAGAAGATACCATATTTGATTCAAGAATTTTTAAAATGACATTACTCCTTCAGTTAACCGGATTTATGAATTCCCAGACCTACATGTATTGGAAAATACTACTTGTTTACCACTTCAAAAGTCACAGAATCATCATGTTTTATTAATGACTAAAAAAAAATCTTACTTTTTAACTTTTCATTTCTTCTATTGTCAGCTTGGAATAAGATTCTGACTTGAAAACTATCAACGAAACTCATCCACAGAATAATCTAAAATCAAATGATGAAAAATAATTGTTTGATTCTTCAACTTTCCACAAGGCACTTGTGCAGAAAATTGCATTTTAGTAGTAATATGGACAGCAAAATTAGAATTTTAACAAAAAATAATTGTCATTTACACACAAACACCAACAACACAAACACACTTACTAAAATATGTGCACAGATTTCTTCTTGAACAATTAGGAGTAGCGTGTGAACAACAAAATACCTTTGGGGCATATTTTTTTAAATATTATACACAATATTCTAGCAGCAGATTTCTGTTGTTATTTCGTACAGGATTTTAACCGGGAAGACAAATATTAAATGTTTGGTGCTTTTGATTTCACATAAACCCTTCAGCTATATCTCTAGCTGTGGCCCAGTCAAAGAGACATAATTGTATGAAGGCATTTGATTGACAACTCTACCACCTATCCAGGGGGTAAGTTTGCTGGAGTCCTGGAGAGATTAGTTCAACATTTAAAGGCCACACTACAATCAGAGTCACAAAAAGTGCACAAGAAATATTATGTGTGGGTTTGAATTTGTGCAATGGGGCGGCACTACGCATTGTGCTGTTTGAGAAAAATTTATTGAATACAGTACTAGGTAATGAGCTACATTGCAAAAGCATTCATCATCACCATCAACACAGCAAACATACTTGACTGAAAATTTCACATAAAATATTTCAAATATTTGTATTCATAATGATCAATGATGATAATGATAATAATGATGATGATGATGATGATGACGACAATAATAATAATAATAATAATAATAATAATAATAATAATAATAATAATAATAATAATAATAATAATAATAATAATAATAATAATAATAATAATAATAATAATAATAATAGACAACAGTACAACAACTACTACTACTACTACTACTACTACTACTACTAGTACTACTACTACTACTACTACTACTACTACTACTACTACTACTACTACTAGTACTACTACTACTACTACTACTACAACTACTACAACTACTACTAGTAATACTACTACTACTACTACTACTAGTACTACTACTACTTCAACTACTACTACTACTAATAATAATAATAACAACAACAACAATAATAACACCAACAATGATGATGATGACAATGGAATGACTATGCTGATGACAATGACAAATATATCACATAATATGCAAAAATCAGAGCTGGTACTATAGGCCCCTACTTTAAAAAAATATCACAGTCTCAATTCTGCCAATACTACTTAGTGATCATAAAGTTTCTTACGCACAGGCTTTGGGAAACAATTTTACTAGAAATGGAATTTGATTGATTTTGAGGAATAAATGTGATACAGACATATTCAAGAAATATATAAATCAATCCAGTCTAGGATGCTTAGTGAGATTATTTGGTGTGATGAATTCTTGCCCAAGCGGCCAAGCCCTTGTTCATCATTCCTAATAAGACCTTTAAAAATAACAGCATAGTATGCATCCAGATTCATGTAAATGGAATGCAAAGGTACACTTGCAGGGCCTTGCACTTTTTCAGTTACCTCCATGCCTGTAAATTACTGTACATGCAGGCATAAAATGACACAAATGAATCAAATCTTGTCATCACATCATAAGCCTTGGAAATACAGAATAAGGGAAGGGTTTTCATTTTGAAATTCATTCTTCTCCTTTTCTATGATGACAAAAAAATGAAACTACAAGTATAGATGGGTTTATTGTTTATTCTGCATGAAGTATTGAGGGATAGAATACAGTAATTACAGTATATCCAATATTATGTAAAGTATTACAACAAACAAGGTCAAATTTCATGTTCTTCAGTGTTATAAAAATCAGATTCTCTTATTCTTTGGTAAAATTAATCAAATAAAACACACACCCTGTACATATGAAAAAGAGCAAACTGGAATGGAACGAGTGTTGTACATCAAGTTTTGCTTAATTGTCTACTTGGTAGTATTTTTATTTATAGTATCAAAACATTTTCCATATTCAGGGAAAACTTATGGTTTATATAATGTCACTGAAACAGTGATCCACGTGTACAGGATGCTTCAAGTACAGGTATTTGTGCTGAAGTAAGACACACAAAAAAGATGGCTTGGAATTTATGCAAAAATCAATTATGTACTCTGAATAATTACATAATACTGTTGAATTAGTTTATGCAATTAGTGTAAACGTGTAGGAAATGACTTTTCATTTTTTTTCACAAACAAAACACAAAATAAAAAAACACTGCCATAGTGACAAAATGTACAAATTTATACAGCAATTCTCTGGTAATGGCTCCCTTTAAACGAAATTCATGGTGCACCCAGCCAATTAATAAGCCATTTGTTTCAAGTGAAAGGCCAAATGGCTCATCTTTCACTGCTATCAGGCAATATACCCTGGCATTAGAACTGAAGGAAACTACTTGTCTGATCACTGTCATTGAGATGAAAAGGAGAAAGGGCCTAATGATTTTCGCCCTGTGGATTACCTCCAGAACAAAATTGTTAATTAGGATGATTGCAAGTGCACCGCCTTTTAGTATCTCTTCATTTGCAAAAGTATGAATTGGAAGTACAACCAGGGACAGTAATTTTTTTTTTTTTCAAATTCAAACACATGAGTGTTTCAAAATACATTTTACTAACTTCAAATGAAGCTTTATGATACAGAAAGAAAATCTTCAGGATATTCTTTTATTCTGAGCCATAAAGCACAGTCTAATATTACTATCAAAGGGCTCATTGAATTATTCTCTTGGATAATCTGTTGTAATCCTACATCTAAAAATTGTAATAAATTTTTGCTCAGAATTCTACTTACTTCTACTATATTAATCTTGCCAATAGTGCATTTGAAGATTCCAGGATTATGTTACCCTGACTACAAGTTATTCCATCTTCAGATGAGGGGAAATATAAAATGTACAATTGAAAAACCATATTCTGCTGACAATATGGAAACATGTTGTATTATGATAATGATTAATTGCAGAAAATAATATGTGTAACATGTAATAAATATCACATCATTTCCTTGAAATTTTAAACAAGATTTCATTGCAAAGACTTTCATGTACTGAACATGTTTAATGCTCAACTTGCCAAGTACAAGTTACAAATACATGTAAATTTATGCTGGATTTTTATTTTGAAATCATGACATTGTTGTTATCTTTTCCTGTAATATAGCATCGAGCACCATTTGCAGAAACTTTACCTTGGTTTCAAAATTACATAACAATTGCTTTCTTTAACCGTAAGTATTGGACTGTTTTTTTTTCTTCTTTCTTTTCTTTTTCCTTCCTTTTGAACTTTTGTTCTTTCTTTTCTTTTTCCTTCCTTTTTGAACTTTTGTTCTTTCTTTTCTATGACTATTCTTCAGACAATCACCAATGTCCCCACCCTCTTAACCAGTTGAAGACTATCATATATTTCGAGGCTGGGGTCTATGGAGAATGTGTATCATAGATATGAAAATCTAATCGTCTGCAAGAGGTTAACATTAAACTTGGACAGCATACTGCATAGTTATGATTATAGTAAGCCTATATATATGCTGTAGTACAGCATTTTAACACTAGGCCAAGGTCCCCTATAAATTAAGCTGTTGTAGCAATCCACGATAATTATCATATCACACAAGTTCATCTCCAGCTCCATTGTATTATTCTGATTATATGCACTGGGGAAAAAAATTAATCCACTCGTTTTGTGAAAATTAACTGACCCCATGGACCTACTGTAGGTAG
>JZLH01S0372084.1:39129-51385 GCA_001188425.1 Eucidaris tribuloides
CCCCCCCCCCTGAGATTTTTCATTAATTATTTAAACAAATGAAAGATAATCAGAATCTATATTGCAGAGGGATATGGACTTTGGGGCATAAAGCTTTCAAATAAAAAAATCCCCAAAACTGACTCTGGGCTCTTAAATCAGTTTGATCATTATATAGATACCGTTTTACTCTTTTCTTATTGTTTGAATTTCTTTTCACTTTTGTTTTGTTTTTTCTGTTGAACTTTATTTTGTTTTTTTTCTTTTGACTTTGGTTTTTTTGCTATTGCTAGAGGTGTTATTGTTGTTTATAATAATTAGTGATCTATTGTACATGTAGTTTCAGGTGGCTGATTGATTATCAGTGCATTCATTCAATTTCAAATAGTAAAAAGAGGGGGGGGTAAAAAATGTATTACAAGACTATATAGTTCAAATTTCAATTGTTCTTCAGTTTAGTTTGTTTTCCATATACAGTTGTTGCTGAATTAAATTGTTTACTGTAATATGATGTTATTATCATGAACAAAATCATGTGTATGATTAGCTGTTCAATGGACATTGAGTAAATGACTCCAGACATTGGAGCGTGACATGTCCACAAATTAACTCTTGGTTGTATACGCGGTGATCCGGTGTGGGGTTACATGACCCACCCCCTCAAGGGAGGGGGTTTACCCCTTGATTTTTTAAGCTTATTTTTTTCCAAAGTTTGTTGGCATTTTTGATAAATTTTATAGACACTGAAAATATACTAAACACTTTTCTGTATAAACACTTGAACATTTTTATCTAGAAACATATATAGCTGAAATTATGTTTACATGTATGATACCAAAAGTTCGTGGTTACGATGGTTATTTCTAGAACACTTCATTAACTCTAGAACACTTCATTAACACTTAAACAAATTTAACATGAAATCATAACCACGTTTTAGTTTACATGTACGTGTTGCAAATCACAATCTCATCAACAAACATTTTTTTATGAACACCTGTGGTAAATCATTAGATGTTCACAAAAATGTGTATTAATGCTGTGCTGTCTCCCTACCCCCCCCCCCCCTCCAAATCCCACAATATGAAATCGCCACTACCGCTTGCTGGAACACATTGTTATAATCGTTCATATCTGTAATATATGATGAATGAACACAATTAAAAAATTGATCATTGATTTTCATAAATATGACAAAAATCATTGATGTGAAAATTTGTGAATGGTAATACATGTATGTATACTTTTATGTATATCTATACATATTAATCACACAAGTCAATAAATTTCTGTTATTTTTTCGGGCAAGCAAAAATTTCATTCGGGCAAGCATTTTCGAGCTGTTTGAAAATTCACTTGCCCGATCGGGCAAGTGGCCAAAAAAAGTTATGTAGCACCCTGAGGTAGCAGCCAATAATTTTACATGTAAGTCAGTAATATACTTGTCACTGTCAGTCTTTGAAATGGAACATGATGATTAAATAAAATCAAAAATTATACAAAGGGCCAGACTTCTAAATTTCTGTATGTAATGTTGAGACTGGTAAATGTGACACAGGTATATTGATCAATAAGTATTAAAGATGGATGGATAGATAAATTGTAATTGGCAAAAACATACTTTTTGAATTTCTATCAAGTTCAAATAAATGAAAATGTAACACAGCCTGGGATATTCAGACCATGTATAGCAGGTCTATCAAGATTCTAAAACAAAACTCATTAAGAGAAAGTTTCATATTTCACCAGTTACCAAAGTTATGCCTTTGTGATCCAATCTAGCAAATCCTGGCACTCGGCGTCAGTTCATATTTTGTAGGAAATGGCTTTATACGAACAAAACACCCATTGAACAATACACAAAATAAAAAATGGGAATTGTCACGAGACTCATACATTTCCTTATAACTGTTCAATTGTTGTGAATTTGTATCAAAATGTAGCTTGCAATCATCTAAATTTTCATACTTGCCACCAAGTGCCTGGTTTTGCTGCATCCGGTCACAAAATAGTACAACACGGAGATGACTCTGAATAGAGCCAAATGGACCTTTAAATGTTACCATTAGGATCATCCCACCCAACCCCCCTATTTAAGAGAAAAAGAGAAAAAGACGAAAACGAAGAGGGTGACTTACGATGACCCCACATGTGACGCAATTATGATCAGACTGGTAGGATCTACCCCTGCAAGGGAACACACAGGGTTTTTCTCATGCATGTCAGTACACACCGAAATTTCTTGACTTCATTGTTGGTTTTGGAGGTGTTTGTTTGAGTTTTTAGTTTGGACGATTTATGGCACTCCAAGTAAGAAGGAACAAAGGTGCAATAGCTCTATGGTACCTCAGTAAATAACAACTTCATTTCTATTGATTGCTCATTATATATATCAAATCTTACAAGTTACATTTTTACTATAGACCTACTGTATAGAATCATAAATTCCAGGTGTACTTTTCAAGTACCAGGACACATACATGTACATCTTTGCCTTGCACTTTGAAATAACAGACACAATTATCACATGTTATTTGTTGTTTATACATTTTTTTTCTTATTGGGTTCTTTTAATACTATAAAACAATGCAAAGGTATACATCACATGTTATGCGCCAACAATTTAACTGACTGCCCTATAAACTATGACTATATATCATAGCCATAATAGGCTACAGCCATACCTCCTTGATTTCACAATGATAACTAATTAGCCATTTATGAACTGTAACATTTGGTAGCTGAGGCTAACTTGTATTATTATTTCTGAATTTGCACTTGTACATTATCCATTTTCAGAAAAACAAAATGTAACATTTTTAGGTTAAATATCACAAGTAACAAATTTCCATTAAATCACCCTATTATCACCATTTCTGTTGTCACTGTTCCAATGTCTGGAGTCATTTACTCAATTGTTCCAATTGAACAGCTAATCAATACCACATGATTTTGTTCATGATATACATCATATTACCAGTAAACAATTTAATTCAGCAACAACTGTATATGGAAAACAAACTAAACTGAAGAACAATTGAATTTTGACTATATAGTCTTGTTAATACATTTTTTACCCCCCCCTCTTTTTTTACTATTTTGAAATTTGAAATGAATGCACTGATAATCAATCAGCCACCTGAAACTACATGTACAATAGATCACTTAATTATTATAAACAACAATAACACCTCTAGCAATTAGCCAAAACAAAACCAAAGTCAAAGAAAAACAAAAGAAAGTCAACAGAAAAAACAAACAAAAGTGAAAAGAAACTTCAACAATAAGAAAGAGTAAAACAGTATCTATTATTTAATGAATCAAACTGATTTAAAGCCCAAGTTCAGTTTTGGGGATTTTTTTTATTTGAAAGCTTTATCCCCAAAGTCATATCCCTGCAATAATAGATTCTGATTATCTTTCAATTTGTTTAAATTAATTAATGAAAAAATCTCGGGGGGGGGGGGGGGGGACCCGAGATTTTCGACTATATTTTACATATACATCCAGAGGCTTAATAAGGCGTAAAGCTTATATGGTTATACCTCATCTGAAAGAGCCAGACTCTTAAAAAAACTAAAGATATTCATATCTATCTATTGCAGGGATATGACTTTTGGGCATAAGCTTTCAAATAAAACAAATCCCCAAAAACTAACTTGCGGCTTATAATTGTATGAAATTATGACACTTACATGTGACAGATACACCCCAGTCATATTGTCTTGTTGCGTCCTTTGATACTGCTTCCGCATGGGCAGAGCGCTGTAAGTCAACATCGTGTGTGAGTTGGCCGGCGGTAGATCTGCGTTGGGCTCCACGCTCTTCATGGTGGCCAGTCAGTCGGGATTGATTAGACGCCGCGAGAAGGGATGAGCAGATCGTTAACTGACGAGCACGCTACCCACGATGCAGCACCAGCACCACCGTCACTGGAGTCATCAAGATCGAGTCACTGCGATGTCTGACTTGGGAAACCTCGTCTACTCACTGCTGCTGCCCACAATGCTGAAGTCATTACTGGAATGCTCCTGGCGAGAGCTGAGCAAATTGCATTTCTTTTTTTTCCTTTACCAGTCTCCACTATTAGTGTCCTGGGAGACTCCGATAGTAGATATATATTTTTTCCCCTTTCACTCTTCTATGTACTACCCCCAGTGGTGTGTGTTATTGCATTGTTAGCATCCTGAAAATTCTTGCTGGAATCTTCTGCCTGTGCGTGCTTGTCTTGCTTGTCTTGCTTGTCTGTAATATTGAGAAAATCAAAATAATTAAGAGCATCACTTACTGAAGGTCTCTTTTGCAAGCCTAAAAAAGTAAACATTGTTTTTAAGGTACAGAAGAAAGTACCATCTAAGATTGTTTACCAAAGTTTACAATTACAGATGTAGGAGCTAGAAACTCAGTTTTAGTGGAATTATAGTACATTTGAATAACTGTCTCATAGAGACAAAGTTCTAGTTACACTATTAGTCTGTTTTCAGAACTTTACTGTTCACAGGGTATTCATTATGTATGATAGTGTGGCATTTATTTGTTTCACTACCATATGTTGGAATTCGTGACTATGTCACATTTTATGCATTAGTCTCATGCAGAATAGTAATCATAGACAAATTTGAAATAGATGAATATTGCAAATATTGCTATCAAAATGACTTACATGTAGTTCAGTGACTTCCACACGGAATCTAAGTAACCATGGACCTACAACAATATAACCGACTATTACTCATTGGTGCATATACTTCAAATTCCAGGTAATTACTTTCTGCTGATTTCACAGACATGTCCTTCATAAATACATGTAGCCTTAGGGCATGAGTGATGTTTTGCTTACCGTGGGAGGGGTGCAAATGAGATTCCCTGCCTTTAAATATCATTCACATCTAGCTGAGATGCTTTGGTCTACTTTTTCATAAATAGCAGACACCTACATCATAATGAAACTTACACACATAATCATGATGTACCAATTATCAAACACAACACATCCCTCTCGATGCCCCCTTCCCCACCCCTGAAAAGATATGTGTCCCAAGGGAGGGGAGAATGAGTCAAAATGTCATACATGAAGATAGTATAGTAAAAAGTGGACCTTTCGCCTAAATGTGCTTTGAATGATAACTTGCTACAACATGCGGTTCATCTCAACATGAATGAATGAGTGTAATTCACTCAAATGAACTGTGAAATGCTGCTGCTGAGTGATAGTTGCAATATGAACTTTGGTATTTTCCACCAAATAAAGTACACTGTACTGTAACCTAGTAAACCTACTTATTAAATGGTGAAAGCTGATTAAGCTGCTTGAGATATGCGTGCAGGGTGTATTTTTAGATGTCATCATATTAAATGAGTGCAATTCAAGGCTGGTTCATTTCATTTATCTATTTGCTTTTTTCCCCCATTATTACCGACTGCCCAAGCAAACAATGCAATAAACTGTTATCTGGGCTGCATTCATAAAATGCAGCATTTGCTAGTAGCTACAATATATTCATGGCAGGTCACAATAAAGATATAATAAGAGGAATATCTTCTTACTTAATTAATCAGTAAACAAAATGAAATTGGAGTATACTATATGGTTTAGGAAATTAATATACCAGTGAAGGCTCGTCTTCCAACCAAAATTTTGGAAATTTTATGCTGACCAATTTGAATTCACATACAACAAGGTATTTATTAAACTGAGCATCAAGTTTCTTCCTTTCAATATATCAAAGTAATCAGTGTAGGCCTACATGGTATGATTTAAAAAGGCAGTATGGGCCTTTAGCACCAGGTTGTTTTATCAACATTGCACATAGACATAGTTCAAGATCAATAAAAAAAAAATTATGTTGACTGAAATGTTATACTCGGATTGAAAAAAAAATTCTTTCATGGATCAATCTCAGTGTACATGGTATGATTTAAAAAGGCAGAAGGGGCCTATAGCACCAGGTTGTTTTATCAACATTGCACATAGACATAGTTCAAGATACAATAAAAAAAAATTATAGTTGACTGAAATGTTATACTCGGATTGAAAAAAAAATTCTTTCATGGATCAATCTCAGTGTACATGGTATGATTTAAAAAGGCAGAAGGGGCCTATAGCACCAGGTTGTTTTATCAACATTGCACATAGACATAGTTAAGATCAATAAAAAAAGAATGACATATCGTCGGTGACATTATGTACCAGCGTATCTTGTATATCAAACAAATCAAACATTCACCAGTACGTGAAATCAGGGTTGGGTTTCTTCTGGAAAAACTAGTTTTTCCGGGACAGCGGAAAAAACTGGAAGAAACCCCTTTTTTCCTGTTTTTACCGGAAAAAAAAGGAAAAAAACTGGAAAAAACCTCCAAACAATATTTCCGTGCCCATTAAATGATATGAAATGCAGTAATTTTAGGAGAATTAGTATACATTACAACAAATGTAACTGGCAATGACATATTTAATAGACAACAGGAAAAAACAATTACATGCCGCATTTTAAATACAAGAAATTAATTTTTTAAAATAAAATAATTCTTCTTCCAAATGATCTCTAATAAAGGGCACATACAGTAAGCAGTGTATACTAGTATGTACATGAGCTAGTATGGCCATGGATCTTTTTCATATAAAGTATTGCATAAATGCCCTAAACTCTATTTATTTATTGTTTTATTATTCAGCATCATGGTATAATTATATTTTCCTAAAAGCAACTGACACATCTTTGCCATTCACTTTGCATGTGTTAACTACTTAGCTTGTTTTCATATTTAAAGCACAAGTTTAGTTTTGGGGATTTTTTTTTATTTGGAAGGGTTATGCCCAAAAGTCATATCACACCAATAACAGATTCTGAATGTTTTTAGTTAGTTTTTTTTTAATTATTATTATTTAATGAAAAATCTTGAGGGGGGATGGGGGTAGGGGGGTGGACCCCGAGATTTTGGTCTATATTTTACATTATAGCATCCAAAGGGTTAATAAGGCGTTATCTGAATTATACCTCATCAGAAAGAGACTCTGATCTTTCTGATGAGGTATAATACAGTTAACCTTTACACCTTATTAACCCTTTGGATGCTATAATGTTAAATTTAGTCAAAAATTTGCCCCCCCCCCCCACAAGATTTCATTAATTAATAAGTAAAGGCATTCAGAATCTGTTATTCGTGTGATTGTGACTTTTGGGCATAAACCTTTCAAATAAAAAAAAAAAATCGCCAAAACTAAACTTGCGCTTTAACCCATTCAATACTTTGTTAGTGGGTGATGTATTAAACTAATTGAGAAACATATTTTACGGACATGTTTTTCTTTTTTATGTCATTTAAAAGTGAAAGTTATTCAATCAAAAATTATTTTAGTCACAAGAAAATAAGATCTTAAAAATTTCACCAATAAATAATTAATTCGGCTAATGTTTGACACATCATTCAATATCCATTTACCTTTTATATATAATAGACTATTCCAGTATGTTGCCGATTTGATGAGAAAGCAAATTTGTAGTGATTATTTTACTCTGGACAGGCTCTAGTATTGAATGAGTTAAAGGTACATGACATGATTGGGGGTAGTCCTCAACTTGGGCTGAAACTACTCTAGAATCAAGTGAACTAAGCAAGGATTCTCCTGTGAAAATCTTGTAGTCAAACGTTGACTCGTTCTAAAATAAACAATGTCAATATCACTCGTAGCACAGAAACCTGCTCTGCGGCTCTCTATGGGGCTTATTTTTATCGTCCCCGGATAAAATTAAGATACTCCTATGTTTATGCTTGATTCTCCTTAAGTAAAGAAATTACAGACAAATCCTCCCAGGTGGGAGATCCACTCCTGCTAGTGTATAGTTGGTGTATATTTCAACTCATTTGGTTTGTGAGGCATTTTCAGGTGTTCCAAATCATGTCACTAAACCTTTAATTCATTCAGTATACTTTGAGAGTGCCTGTCTGCCACAACCATAACTGTATTATTATGGTTGGCATCAAAGCAATTCTCTTGAAAATTCTGACAAAAAGGTGACCAATTTAAGTGTCTGGCACAACAGCTTACACCAGGGAAAAAATACACGGGGGCTCGGGGTGATTCCGCCCCCGAAATGACAAAAGAGCCCCCGTGAATTGCCATAGGGTGTTATACAAAAGAGTATCTGGAACATGGAAAGTAGCCCCCCAAAAGAAAATTTTAATTTTTCCCCACCTTACACAAGACTAATTATTTGACTATTTTTCTCCATGCTATAAACTGAGCTACATTACAATACAATCAACTGAGTATGTACATGTACAGTAGGCCTACATGTAGTTGCATGGAGAAGTGACCATGAATAGGAGGGAATCAACAAACTATGGTTAGAAGTTCATAACCAAAACAGGGGAGAACAAAAAACAAAAGAGCTGTCCTGTTTTATTATAGTTATGATAGTTTATAAAATGAAAATCTTGAAGAAATAATGAAAAAATAAACACTTAAGAGGTTTTTTCTGTTTCTTCCAAAAAAGCGGAAAAAACCTGTTTTTTCCGGGACGGAAAAACCGGTAAAAACCGGCGGAAAAAACCGCCTGCGGAAGAAACTGCCACCTGCGTGAAATCACTGACGATATGTTGACTGAAATGTTATAGATATGAGATTGAAACAAATTTCTTTCATGGATCAATCTCAGAATGTACATGATAATGATTGTATTCTATTTCTGGACACACAAACTGAGGAACTGTAAAGACTGCGAAAATCATGCTTATTGGAAAATGAATTTCATGTAAATGTTTTTGACAAATTGAGTGCATTGCATACCCAATATGGATATGAATAGAAAAGTAGAAAATATAACTAACATGAAGCTGACATAATTACAGTGCTCCACAATATTTATCTTACATGCATTTTGAGAAGAGGGGATTTGTAATTAATGTACAGTTCTTTTATAGTATGGATTCATGGTTTCTATTGCTTTGCAAATATTGTAGGCCACAATTCAGTCCTCAGACTAGAATAATGATGTACTACTGTATGTTTAAATTCAAGTCAAAGTGCTTATTTCTATGCCTTGCACGTTAACTTCTATCACCAGCAAACATGCTCAAAAGTTATAATGGAGTCTCACTTTTTGTCCTCGCAAGTTAAATCCATAGATTTTTACTTGTGTTCAGGAGTTAAAATATATGGCTATAACCAATGTCACATAAAATGGTATGAGGTGGGAAATATAAAAACAGCTCTGCCCAAAATGGTTTCTACATGTACATGTATGCATGTAGGCTACATTACATGTATATACAGCGGCAATTCTTTTGGCTTCAATGCTTTTATGATAATGAAGTATAAGTGCATCAATTCACTTTATTTTCCAGTCCTATTTTGGTGAGGTGAGAGTATCATTACACTAATGACCATGACCAGTTGACCACAATGCATGCACGCTTTTAGCATCTGAAAATATCACTGTTCTAATTTAATCACCTATTCTTACTATTATCATATGGCCTAACAGGTATTCCACTTTCACAGAAGGCTCGCTACTAAAATAATTCTACACTGTACATATGAAATGCAGTTTGTAATATAAAATAATGAATTATTCAAAATCAATCAATGTAAATTTCCTTTTTTAAGGGGGGGTATTTTCAGTAATAAATGAAATACCAATGATACATGTACATAATATCAGTCAAATGTTGCAGTACCAAATTCACAAACTTATAATCAAACCAGACATACTATACAACCCAACTACTGTAGGCCTACACTGCGTATCTCTAGAATTAGTTACACAAAAATGTATAATAAGGGTCCCAGAAGTAATTGTCCCTGGGGCCACCTATGATGGATTGGCAAAAGAGCAATTCCATGGTAACAGGAGATTCATACACTTTTAAAAGAATGAATGTCCTTCCATTACCATAGAACTACTAACAAATGGAAAGTTGTTATCATATTTAGAAGTAGCCTATAATATATATTGTTACTAGCCATTAAAACAAAATGAAAATTCTTGTAAATTTGTGGTGGTAACATAATTTCAAGATTTGATTGTTGTGCGCATGTTTAATTACAAGACCTTGAATTTGATCCTGTTTAAAGGCAGTGGATCTCTTTTACATGCCTACAAATTAACATTGTGTAAATGGCATTTGAAAATGCCACCTGGGAACCTTTAGGAAAATATAGGAGCTACGTGTAGAAACTCAGTTTTAGTAGAGTTATAGTGACCATTATACTCTGATTTGAATTTTTTCTCGCGAGAAAAAAATCCTACCATAGTCCGTACACTAAACGGCTATTGTTTTTCTTTCACATTTTTCAAATTCTAGATAATAACTGACCTCCAAATTTCACAGACATGCCTTTCATCAATAGCCTAAAGGCATGGGTTATCTTTTCCTGGTCTACAGGGATGTTTGCAAATGAGATCCACTGCCTTTAACATGGTACACTTGTTTTGTATAATTCTAAACATATAATATATTGCACTTTAAACACCACCAATACAAAATAAAGTCAATTACTGTCATGTTGAAACAAATCTACATGTAATAAATTTGAGAAAGTTCTTATTTTAACCTACATGTACATGTACATGTACGTAACACAAACATGCCAGTCAGCAAGCATACTAAATGTGATAGCAATTAAATTCATCAACCAAAATTATAAAAACATGGCTACCTTCAAGCTCAACCTAACCATTCAACATCTGAAAACATTTGATATTTTAATTAATTTCCATTTTATTTTACGAACTTTTGCTTCTTCAGTCAAGAAAACTAATGTTATAGATCTATTCTAATACCCCAATGTACTAACTTGTAGATCTACATGTATGTAATAAATTACTTTATTTGGAGACCAGATTTTTCAAATTTTTTCTTTGTGAACTTGCTCTTACATGTGTAGTACATATGAACATCTCAATTCAAATAGCAATAACATTAGAAAATAATGTTGGTGACAAAAAAAAACCCATGTGCTGTGCTGTGTTACATGGAATCCTGAACCCCCCCCCCCCCCACCCAGTCCAATGGCAATAAACTGACCCAAAACAGACCCCTTTTCAACAAATTTTGACATTTTTCTGGCCTAAACAGACAACCACAAAAATGTCAAAATTAGTATTTAAAAATGAATCTGTTTTGAGTCAATATATTGGACTATTCCCCTCCCCAAGAGATTTCTAACAATACATGCTGATGTCAGAGTGCACTCCACTCCATCACTCCAGGCTGACTCTGCATCGTTTGAAGTAAACACGACAACTTGTTATAGAATGGGTGATAACTTTTATACTGCATAGTTTCATACATGATGCACCACGCCATACCCCGGGGTACCGTTGTACCCCGGGGTACCCCATTGTGCAGCGCCCTCTTGTGTTAAAAATTTTTTTTTCTTCAGTTATGATCGATGAAATCAGTGGTGATGATGCAGAGGCTGTGCAAGTGCACAACAAAAATGCATAAACTTACGAAAAATAGGGAAAAAATGAAGTTAAATGTGTTATTTTCACCCTTATTTCATAACTTTTACATAATTTTGTAATCCAGGGTACAGTGCTGAAAAATAAATAAATAATTCAACAAAATGGCGGATTTCTAGTTGGTACCCCGGGGTATGGCGTGGTGCATCACATGTTAAACTAAAAGACACTATCAGCATACAAAGAAAAGCAGACACAATCTAATATGGTCCATAACTTTTAATACTGCATAAAATTAACATATACAAGACACTGAGTAGGGTGGGGACTTCAATAACCGGACACCTAATTTTTGATTTTTTTTTCTGGGTATGTTGCCAAAAAACGTAATTTTCAAATGATCAATATCAGTATTTTCATAAGATTCTAGAAATCAAGATTTATGGGAAGAAAAATGAATGCTGCGTACCCACGTTCTGTTTGCAAATTTGAGCGATAGTTCCCCGACGTGTATAGCGCTGTTCTAACGCGCAGTGTCCAGGTACTCAACCTGTCCGGAAATACAACCTCTCATGATACTAACATGGATTTCCTCTAGACTACTGTGTCAGTATCAGCATGCACAAGGAGAACATGAGAAGTAACGATAAACACAATTTGTTACAGAAGTTTAATTGTTAAATAGAATAGATTGGACAGAAAAATATTATACTGCATGGATCTAGTTTCCTAAAACTAATATTATTAAAAGATAATCAGCATACAAAGAGAAGTAACACGACTTGTTCAACTTGTTTGGTTGATAACTTTTTTAATCAAAGTAGACACACCTTTCACAAGATCAGCATATTACAAAAAAGAACACT
>JZLH01S0372084.1:51410-64433 GCA_001188425.1 Eucidaris tribuloides
AATTCAATTTGTTAGGTATAAGTGGTCCAAACATCATGTGACACAGACGATTCAATAGTGTGGGGCATATTTTTCAACCTCTAACAACCCCATTTGCTTCGAATGTGATTCAGTCGATACAATTTGAAATATGAGATAGGAAAGGCACTAAAACATATGACATTTGGTGAAGAATTAGAAATTCGAAATGTCTTTTGTACACATTATGGCTTGTGAAGATCTTTTTTTTTTGGGGGGGATATCGTCGGGACGTACATTTTTAGGGGTTCAGGGTGTTAATAAAGACTATTTATCACAACATTTAATAAGAAAAGGGCTAAAAAAATTCCCCATTCAAAGTTTGTTTTTATCTTGTTGTTTGTAAAGTTTCATTGTCATAAAGCATCGGGACACAAAACTAGATTTTAATAGGGAAGAATAACCCACCCTACCTCACAAAAACAACCACCACCCAGCCTTTACAGAAATATTCATTTTCTAATCTAATTTTTCACGAAGTGAAACAAATTTTTATTAGAAAGCTTAAAATTATTCCAACACTTTGAATACTCTGAATTTAACTTTACAATAAACTCCTGACCTGTAGCATTTAGGTTTTCATATACCACTGTAAGTAAATTGAACATTCTGGTACGTTTGAAACATGACATAATTATATTTATAAACATACTACAGTAAGACTCTCATATCAAATTCCTTGAGACCTGGGAAATTTGGTTACATCAGGTTGCAAAAATAAAAATACAAAGGAATTTCAGCTTTGGGACCGAAAAGGAATCTGAAGTCCTGCCAAGATACACAGGGTAGTTGTAGAATCGATTTGAGCAGAAAAAACCACAGCTCCAGACTATAACCATGGACCCTCCATGCTTTAACCGTCCAGCGCCACGCCAGCAGCCGGGCAGCGACCCAGGGAGCCACCCATGTATAAAGGTTGTAACCATGAGTTTACATTGACTTTCAAAATAACCCAAAGCTAGATTCAACAATTGTCAAAATATCCCTAAAGGGCTAAACTCTGATTTTACACAAACAAAAGCACCGAAAGCAATGATTTTTTTTTTCATGTATACCTACCCCAAAGTGCGGATGCATCCAAAAAAATACATGTACCCGTAATTCCCCCAAATTAGGCATTTTGATATGTTAAACGGGATCCGTGTTTTGCTTTTAAAAACGTACCCTAATTCCACGTTTTTGTGTAAACGCATGGTTACAATATTTCATAGCTCCCCCCCCCCCCCCCCTCTCGGGCAGCGACTGTCCTTGCGCGACTGGAATCTCGCATGCACGGTACGGCTGAATGCATACCATTACCCGCATGAGATGTGCAAGCTTGTTGTTGCTATGACGTCACGCCTCATTAACGACAGGATTCCGTGCACAATATGTGCGATCTACTACGAAGTCGCAACTGCGTGGATAACACGTGTAGAGTCTGATTTTATACATACACGTGAGCGATATATGGCTTCAACAACAGCTAGGGGTGTACGTGTCGTCTGTGCTGTGTGGTGGTAAAACTTTGCGAAGTTACGTAAGTTGGTGGCCGTATATTGCTGGGATTTGTTTTTTTCCTGTAGACCGAACACTATCAATACACAGAAAATACAACAGTTGATATTTTCTGTAATTTCATGAGGCGGTGGAGGGGGAGAATTTAAGCCACAAAACACACAAACCGGTAAGTAAACTGTTGACAAGATTGACAAACAGCCTATCGATTACTGAACATGTCATTGAGTCAGTAGAGCTGTATTGTAAAGCTGGTAAAGTGACAAATAGAGATGTAACTCTTTGTATGCTGATAGCTAGTGTTTTAGTTTTAGAAACTATGCAGTGTAACAGTAATCTGTTACAAATTGTTGTGTTTAGACTAGACGACGTGTCTGTCCGTTTTCTTCGGGACTTCTCATTTTACGTATTTTTTACGTTTTTTAGGTCAGTCCCTCATATGTGGGGACTGACCTAAAAAATGTTAAAAATACCGCTTTAAATGAGAGTCCCCGAAGAAACGGACAGACCCCGTCGGTCTATGTTTAGACAGAGTTACTTCTCTTTCTTTTTTTAATACTGCATAAAATTAACATATACAAGACACTGAGTAGGGTGGGGACTTCAGTAACCGGACACCTAATTTTTGATTTTTTTTTCTGGGTATGTTGCCAAAAAACGTAATTTTCAAATGATCAATATCAGTATTTTCATAAGATTCTAGAAATCAAGATTTATGGGAAGAAAAATGAATGCTGCGTACCCACGTTCTGTTTGCAAATTTGAGCGATAGTTCCCCGACGCGTATAGCGCTGTTCTAACGCGCGGTGTCAAGGTACTCAACCTGTCCGGAAATACAACCTCTCATGATACTAACATGGATTTCCTCTAGACTACTGTGTCAGTATCAGCATGCACAAGGAGAACATGAGAAGTAACGATAAACACAATTTGTTACAGAAGTTTAATTGTTAAATAGATTGGACAGAAAAATATTATACTGCATGGATCTAGTTTCCTAAAACTAATATTATTAAAAGATAATCAGCATACAAAGAGAAGTAACACGACTTGTTCAACTTGTTTGGTTGATAACTTTTTTAATCAAAGTAGACACACCTTTCACAAGATCAGCATATTACAAAAAAGAACACTAAAGAAAGAGAAGTAACTCTGGTCTAAACACAACAATTTGTAACACAATATTACTGTTACACTGCATAGTTTCCTAAAACTAAAACACTAGCTATCAGCATACAAAGAGTTACATCTTATTTGTCACTTTACCAGCTTTACAATACAGCTCTAACTGACTCAATGACATGTTCAGTAATCGATAGGCTGTTTGTCAATCCTTGTCAACAGTTTACTTACCGGTTTGTGTGTTTTTGTGGCTTAAATTCTCCCCCTCCACCGCCTCATGAAATTACAGAAAATATCAACTGTTGTATTTTCTGTGTATTGATAGTGTTCGGTCTACAGGAAATAAAACAAATGCCCCAGCAATATACGGCCAACCAACTTACATAACTTCGCAAAAGTTTTACCACCACACAGCACAGACGACACGTACACCCGCGCTAGCTGTTGTTGAAGGCCATATATCGCTCACGTGTATGTATAAAATCAGACTCTACACGTGTTATCCACGCAGTTGCGACTTCGTAGTAGATCGCAACATATTGTGCACGGAATCCTGTCGTTAATGAGGCGTGACGTCATAGCAACAACAAGCTTGCACATCTCATGCGTGGTAATGGTATGCATTCAGCCGTACCGTGCATGCAGAGATTCCAGTCGCGCAAGGACAGTCGCTGCCCCGAGAGGGGGGGGGGGGGGCGGAGCTATGACATATTGTAACCATGCGTTTACACAAAAACGTGGAATTAGGGTACTAGTAGTTTTTAAAAGCAAAACACGGATCCACGTTTAACATATCAAAATGCCTAATTTGGGGGAATTTACGGGTACATGTATTTTTTTTGGATGCATCCGCACTTTGGGGTATACATGAAAAAAAAATCATTGCTTTCGGTGCTTTTGTTTGTGTAAAATCAGAGTTTAGCCCTTTAGGGATATTTTGACAATTTGTTGAATCCTAGCTTTGGGTTATTTTTGAAAGTCAATGTAAACTCATGGTTACAACCTTTATACATGGGTGGCTCCCCTGGGGTCGCTGCCCGGCTGCTGGCGTGGCGCTGGACGGTTAAAGCATGGTAGGGTCCATGGTTATAGTCTGGAGCTGTGGTTTTTTCTGCTCAAATCGATTCTACAACTACCCTGTGTATCTTGGCAGGACTTCAGATTCCTTTTCTGGTCCCAAAGCTGAAATTTCCTTTGTATTTTTATTTTTGCAACCCTGATGTAACCAAATTTCCCAGGTCTCAAGGAATTTGATATGAGAGTCTTACTGTAGTATGTTTATAAATATAATTATGTCATGTTTCAAACGTACCAGAATGTTCAATTTACTTACAGTGGTATATGAAAAGCCTAAATGCTACAGGTCAGGAGTTTATTGTAAAGTTAAATTCAGAGTATTCAAAGTGTTGGAATAATTTTAAGCTTTCTAATAAAGAGATTTGTTTCACTAAATTAGATCTAGAAATTGGATTATATCTTGGTAAAGGCTGGTGGTGGTTTTTTTGTGGGTTATTCTTCCCTATTAAAATCTAGTTTTGTGTCCCGATGCTTTATGACAATGAAACTTTACAAACACAAGATAAAAACAAAACTTTGAATGGGGAAATTTTTTTAGCCCTTTTCTTATTAAATGTTGTGATAAATAGTCTTTATTAACACCCTGAACCCCTAAAAATGTATGTCCCGACGATATCCCCCCCCAAAAAAAAAGATCTTCACAAAGCCATAATGTGTACAAAAGACATTTGAATTTCTAATTCTTCCACCAAATGTCATATGTTATTAGTGCCTTTCCTATCTCATATTTCAAATTGTATCGACTGAATCACATTCGAAGCAAATGGGGTTGTTAGAGGTTGAAAAATATGCCCCACACTATTGAATCGTCTGTGTCACATGATGTTTGGACCACTTTATCCTGAATACAAATTGAATTCATCTGGCAAAAATCATTCTATTGTAGGCTCTGGGATCTCATTCAGTACAAATAAAAAACTCTAGTGCAGTATCACTCGTAAAACCAGAGGAATCACAAAATTATGGGATCAATTTCTATCAGGGCTGGAGATGAATTCAATACTGCTAAATTAAAGCTTGTTTTTCCTATATTAAACAAATTCAAGATAAATTCTTCAAGACAAAATTAATACACACACTCACAAACACACACACGTACACATACATGCACAACAAACACACACATGCAAGAACATAAAACAGTAAGAAATTCACTTTGATAGCCGACCTTCTTATTTTTTTTATTATAAAGAAGTTTTGTTTTTTGATTAAAGCAAATTTTCACAATATTTACATTTGATTGAAATGGCAACATTAGTTGCCTCAAACTATAACACAAAATAAATGAAGTATGAAATATGTGACAAATATTGGATGGCTGAATTAATATCATACATGCATTACAGTTATAACAGAAGTACATAAGCTAGATTTGACAACAAAATAGCGCATCCTCGTACAATTCTAACTCGATATATTTCAAATGTGAGAATGCACACCTAAAAGTACTTTCAATAGTAAAATTGTATCATTACTGGCTTGTTATTTACTTTTATTACAGTCTTTAAGTATCAATACCATTGTTAACATTACTTGTTTAAAACTGAATATTGACTGATTGCTTTTGTTAGTGTTAATATGACAATGACCATTATTAAATTTACAGCTATTATCACCATCATCACTCAAATGACTTAACAGGTTATTTCTCGGAAGTACAACATGAGCAAACATGATGACACTTTGTTGGTAAATACTACATACAACGCTGTATTTGGAAAGGCCTGTAAACATTTAGCATTGATTTTTTTTTTGGCTCAGTGCTACCATATATTTCTGGATAAAAATATTACAAACCTACAGTCGATGGTAAACATACACTTAAGGCATAACCCAACTATGTAGTTCTGTTATAACATTACAAATAAAAAATAATGTCATTTTGTCCTCATAATGGCCATATGGACATTGGGATAAAGCAAACTTGAAAAATTCAACTAGAAATTTACAAAATATATCTATGAATAGATTTAGATTGGTAAACTGTTGAACTGGAATAATTCATACCAATGGTACCATTATGTAACAAGATATGGTTTCAAACAATTGCAAAGAAATATGAAATTGCAATTGGTATATATATACACATATATAATGTAAATATTTCATTTTAAATTATAAATATGCAAATTGTGGTTATATTGACATTGTGCTAATGCTGTTCATATAAGATGCCACAAATGGTACATTTTTAATTGATATCAATTATTCCAGAAAAAAGCCTGCAAGTTAATTCAAAATAAAGTCATCTCAGTTGGATACTTAAATCAATAAAATACAAATTGTGTAAATTTATATGGTACTTTTATAAGATTTTTTCAATGTATAAAAAACAAACCTTTCATAAAGAAACAATTCCATAAGTAATTGAATAGCTATTCCCTATACAAGCCAGTTACAAATTATTTACACATGTGCATGTACAAAGAGAGCTTGAAAAGGCTAGAATAGATAGGGAAAATAGTTTATATAATAGAATTTTACAAGACATTCACATAGATTTATAAATAAGCAGCTAGCACAGGCAAAATGACTCATCATTGAATGTACACATTATGAGATTAATAGTGCAGATATGCAAAATATTTCTGTATATTTTGAGAAATATTCTATTTATGAAGGGTGACAATAAATATCACATAAAAGATCTCTCAACAAATGGAAATATTTGGGACTAAACAATGGCGTTAAAATATATTTAAAAAATGAAGAAAAAAATCAAATAAAAACAATAATCACTTCAAATATTACTCAAAATTGTGAATGCACTTTGGTTAATAACAGCTACAAAGCAAATAGATAGGGGTGGTACAGTGCACTCTCGTTATAAAGAAGTCCATGGGACCTATGAAATTGCTTCTTTATAATGAAATTTCTTTATATCAGGGTTGCCAAAACAAAATACAAAGGAAAGCCAAGATATGGGACCAGAGATTGTACTTCTTTATAATGAAATTTTGTTATATCAGTGTTCTTTATAATGAGAGTGCACTGTATATCCATGATGGGGTAGAGCTTGCATCCCCTCTACCCCCTAATGACAGAAATAAGTACATCTTTAGGAAACAAAAAAATTGGGGAAAGTACAGAGCACACCCCCAACCTGCTAGCACTGGTGTGCCTTCACTACTCAAGATACACTCAGACTGAAAGAAAACTTGTAGGTTAGGATGCCCATTCACCAAATTTGGTTCAGTTAGCCCCTGTTTATATGCGATTTCTGAAATAGAAATGATAATAAATGGTGCCATGAATTGATATTTGATAATAAATGGTGCCATGAATTGATATCTATTAACTTCATCTTAGATAATAATGTTTTATTTTATTTTTGTCTGCATATTTGCAGTTTTATCCAAACATCAACACCCATCTTTTACAGCCTAGGTATACCACTTAGAGCGATAAGGGCCAAAAGTTTTGATTGTCACAGATTGTCATTAAACTGAAACACAATAATAATAACATTTTTTTTTGAGGGGGGGGGGGTCAGTGTTGCAAGGACATAATTAACACATTTTTTGCACTTAAGTCATTGTATGATGTTCTTCACATGAATATAAAGGTATGATCTTGTATATAAGTTACCTGTTGCAATATAAAGTCAAAACATTAGAAAGGAGGTGATTATCACTAAAGATATAAATCTTGAGATTTGTTCTTACAGTGAGTGTTTGATATTTTTGCTATTACTATACTGTATATCAAATTTTAATGGCTCCTGGACGTTCAGATACATTTTTTTCTCTCCATGCTCTAGAGTTTGTGACTCCGTGGCACTAATTTTCCAAAATGCATTAAAACAGTATCTGAAGTACATGTACATCAATTACTGGTTTGGTCCTCAACACAGATATCAAATATATAATAGAAGAAGTAATTCCATGAATATACATTTGTGTGAAGTTTCTTGAAATGACACAACTTTGTCCAAATAAATTATGAATCATTTTTGTATTTTGTACAAGTTTCCTTCTGAAGGAAATATAGAGCTACCTTGAGGATATATTTAGGTGGAGATGAATATTCAGTTTAGTGCAATCAGGTTTGACATTTTATCCCATAAATATTTTGTAGTTTGGCAGTGTCATAGTAAATTACACTAAATTCCTGATATTATATGTGCAATATCATTGATATTTCCCATAGTACATTTCTTTTTTGGTGAAACAATGAATGCCTTGAAGAAAAATTGCTATTTAAAAGTTTTATGCAAAAATGGAAAAAAAAAAAAATACTTTCTTTACACCACCCCCATAAAAAAGAATAAATAAATAATGAAGGGAGGGGTAGCAAAAAAGAAATTGAGTGAGGAAGAAATAGACAAATGAGACAAATATATTAAATTCTTGTTGCACACATAATAATACAACTATAACTTAAAGCTCTAGATAACATTTCAAAAGTGATGTTTTGAGTATATGTATCCCAGTTTTAAACTGGGGCCAAAGACATGTAACATTGTCTTCTATAACACTGTAATACACCAAATATACATATCAAATTGTGGTTTGCTTCAAAATAAATGATATGGACAAAAATGATGATCCAAAGAGGCCCAAAGAGGCCAAGATAATTATCCCCCATTGTTGGGGAAATGGTAAGACAACAATTCAAATAAATGAGCTACCTGCATGGTGCAAAGATATACAAACAAACAGTGCCTAATACTCTAATAGTAGTACACAAATGTTTGTATACCAAAGAGGTATACAATGATCAAATTAACAATTGATTTTGTATAATTAGTTATTATTATTTTGAATTTTTGGTACAATACTGCATAGTTACATACCTTAAAGTTGTACAAAATGAATAGATAATTATTAGTCATCCTTTGACTCAATTCATTGCAGCAAATTGTAGTAAACACATACCCTAGGTATACTAGATAATGGTCACCCAACATTACAATGCAGGATTGCAACATTATACTAGAAGATCTGAAACAGAAAACCTACAAATATTTTTTTTAAAGGGTATGCAAAACATACCTGAATATTCACTATAACTTTGGGTTATGATTACCTTTAAATCCAGCTTCATACAAAGTAATAACTGATTTCATAAGCTTTTCCCTCAGTGATGCTACTTTTCATGTTTGTTATCACACAAAGTTTGGTTTGATCTTTGAAGCACCACAAAATGTTGTATTTGAAAGTGGGTTTGTAAATAATCACTTGCTATAAATTTAGATGTCAATGTGTATTCAATTTTTCATTTTTTTATATGTAGCTTTACACAGATGAAAGTAGTAGTTTATGCCTTATAGAATGACACATACAACTAAAAACAACAAAAGACCTGGAGTGGACACATAAATTATTGACACATGACAGATAAAAACTGGCGAGCAATGTTGTGGTAGATTTTTACTCTTAACCAGGGAAAAACATTTTGGGGGAAAATTCCATTAACACATGCAACAGTTGCAGCAGAATTCATCAAAGTACTCTTTTATTCCAAAATTAAACAAGTTAATACAAAACCAGGATAGTCAATACTCTTTAATATGAAGAGCACCATCCCACCCTAGAATAACTTTCTGGACTACAACACACAGTGGTGTATTTATGGGAGCATGGGGTTGTAAAGTTGGTCCCCCTTTTATTTCTTTGCTTGTAAGTAGACTCACTTTTTTAAAATGCTTCTCATACAATTCTGAATAGCCACTGAGCCCACACTGAAAAATAGCTTTAACTGTACTGTCCACATACATGAGTGTCAGTAACGAGTCTGTGAAATACATCAAATTTTCCAATGTTGGTAAGAGTCACTTATTTTAACACTTCAGGATTCAGGATTTGCAAGTCCATCACTTCCCTTTATTATCATCACCAAAAGGTAGTTAAGTACTTATAAATGGTGTGTTGAAAGTTTGAGATCCATACATCACAAACTTGTTGTTTTATGAGAAAAACAAATAACGATATCCTACCAGAATGTTGTTCTTTCTGTGAGTTTAAATTTTGCTCAAATTGCAGAACACGGTAATGGCATCGTTATGTGTACATTTGCATGACCAGCCGAGTGAAGCAGTCAGTGGGTGAATACGTAAACTGATACGGTTAAATGGCGAAACTCTGCGTGACCTTTGGCTATCAGCCAATCAGACAATTTTGGACTTACGGGAACATGCCCGTCACTTTGCAAATTTTTAAAGTTTAACATCTAGATTTTCAACAAACTATGTATTCTACCTGAAGGTTCTATGACACGTGTTTAGTTATACTAATCTTCACATTGCGAACGATTTGAGCAGATTTCATTCATTTTGTCGGTTTCTGGCGTGCAAATCCTAAACCATATCTTTAAGTGAATGATATGGCAAGTACCACACTCTCGTGGCTGGTTGAACATATCAGTAGTGTCTGCACACTACATTACAAATTAACATCGATCAACTGTTTATTAATTTTGAATATTCAGATGCCAGTAATGCTCCTGTTTAATAGTTACAACAAACAACACAAATTTCTGATGAGGATAACATGCAAGAAATAAGAAATATGACTGGTTTACTTGTTCAGTTTAAAAAAAAGAATCTTTTGGAGGGAACTTAGATGTGAGTGATGCTGGACGTTTTTGATACCAAACAATGGAAGACAATATTATTTGTGTACGTGAATCAACTCAAGACTCGCCCCCTACCCACCCCTCCGCAAAAAGAAGATATCATAGCGTTACTATTATTGCAGTCAGTCAATCAAGAAATCACACAAAGAAGCTGATCTTCCAAGCATATTCAAACTCATTTTATAATTTCATAGAATGGGTGATCAGCATTTAAGACTGCATGTTAACAATTCAGAAAAAAAGGACAATTTCTTTTCAATTAAACTGATTTTTAATCCACCATCTTATTCACTTAAGTCCATTTTGCAGGCCATACTTCAGCCAAGTTTGGTTTATATCCACACTAGCACTTTCTGTAAGATGTCACCATAAAGTACAAATAGCATGAATTTAGGTCTTTTGACTTGTGTTCTTTTCAAACCAAATTCTGATCAGTTCATCTTTAACGCCAGAGATATTCTGATCATGACTATTGATGGACGGACCGATGCAATACCAGATTGTCCACACAAAAAATAAGCTACACTGCCATCTTTGGGCTGCAGAAGCATAAAGAATGGAAAACAATGATAGACAGTGTATCTTGTTGACTAAATTTGTAGTTTTATATCAACATTACCATCCTTGCAGTCCGAAGTTCTACAACTTTGTTTTTGATATGATGTACAGGGTAGGAATTGATACAGATTTGGTAGAAACATAATATCTCCACAAATGAACATTACCATAAAAATAAACACTGTAGAGACTCATTTGTATAAGGAAATTCATTACATGTTAAAAGCGCATAGATTTCTAGAGATAAGGCTTTATTACTTCACTTGTAAATTTTTATTTGGACACACTGGCACTTCTATATATTCTTTCTCGAAGTGCATCAACTGCACAAATTGAACAAGTCAATGCTTGATTTATCACCACACCAATACAGTTGCAATACTTGCATATTCATCAATTTATTTGGGAGTACATTCAGTGGTAAAAATTGCTCAGACAACACTTTTCCACTGACTTGAATTATGAACGCCTGATTTGAAAACAAAGCTTCTTGAGACATCTGCTTTTAAGTGTACAATGCCCAATGACCTGCAGAAAATTCCAAGAGCGATGTATGCATCAAATACCACATTCCGAATTCCTTTCACTTGTGGGCGTGGCCCTATGGTGAATTACATATGGTACTGAAATCAACATCCAACAATGTCTTCAGATAAGCACTGATGTCCTTTGCATCTTGATGATGTCATCAGCTTTTGGCCAATCAACAACGCATTTAAATCAAATGAAAGGCATTATCATATGATAACGACTGCAGCTTTACGCACCATCCCGTCAACTCACAGACGATTTACGACGATGTTACAGAGTATGCACATTCAGACATCAATTTGGACGATACAATCTGCAGATTCAAAATGCTGCCGTTCAAGCAATATCGGCATTGATTGATCAACGACATGAGAGTACGCATGTTGTTTTTCTACTTCATGTCTGCATGTCCCGTCAACAGATAAATGTTACAGGGTTGTGTCGTATCCGCGATGGGATGGCTCTTCAGGACGATCAGCTTTTCGTGGCCCAGAAGCGTGAAGAGTTTGCTCTTGTCGCAGATCTCTTGAGTGACCTGTGAAGAATGATCAATTGAACACGATGAAACAAATCAAGCTCACGTTATGCATGATGCTGGGGCCATGCTGGTGAAGACTAGATATGTACACTGAAGACATTTCTATAATAACTGGAAAGTTTTGAAGTCAAAAACTATTATGTACATGAGGAAAAATCAGTGGCAATGCATTGTATATTGTATAATCCATTGTATATTTTATGAATTTTGTCATTATTGTGCAATTCAGCCTCTGGCTGCTATACAGTGAATGAATAAACCATGAATAATAATAAATAATAATAATAATGCATTATGTAACAGGAACATGCAATTTTGTCATCTTCATATTTTTTACTTTCTTTTTGTACCACAACAGAAAATAAAGAATGTTGAAACAAATATTTGATCTTTTGCTACAGATTACAAATTGATACATAATACCTGACCCCATTTAATGTTAGTCCAAAAGTCGTATTTAAAGACAAAGGGAGTACATAATTATCAAGAATTCACAACAATTCATGTCGTATTACTTGTATATTTTCCAATCGCAAGCAGGTTAATACAGTATTAAGATCATGTTTGACAAGTACTGTACACATTGCTGGGGTGACATACTCCAATCTCAATTTTGAGCGAAAATTCCTTTTTGCATTATCTTGAATGCACAATCACAGATTTAGTTCTGTCCAAATCTCAAATTTCAATCTCAAACAACATTACATCTGCCACATGGTAAAATGGAGGCTATTCCATTGGAACAGAATTATGACACTCATATTTTTTTTTTTTTGGTTGGGCAGGGGGCTGGCTCTCCTAAACTAAAAAATTTTTAGATTCAAAGTTTTGTCACCTCACCAAGAATATCAGATAAACCTTATGAAGTGTGACATCATTCTAAGGATACACCACGTTCTCATCATTTCTACAAATCATGACGATACCACAACCCTCACCTCGTTTGACCGGAAACTCCTGCCCTGCATGCCATGCCGGTGGAAGGCCAACACACTGTCTTGTAGTACTACTAACTTGTCAACGGCAAAGTCGAAATGGAGCTCGGTGAGCAGCTTCTTGCTGGATCTGGGTCTGCCCTGCATGTTGACGACCTTGACCTCTCCTAT
>JZLH01S0372115.1:0-14625 GCA_001188425.1 Eucidaris tribuloides
TTAATTTGACATTTCCCAGTAAAAAGAAAAATGAAGATATTGTTTTCAGCTTTTATGTGGTTGATCTGAATTGATGACAGGAATAGAAGTGGTATTCCATGGGTACAATGTCAAAAGAAAAAACAACTACAATTCATATGACCTCTCTCCCCCCCCCCCCCAAAAAAAAAATCCTCCTTGAAATGATTTTAACAAGAGAATGGTAGCATCTGCTGGATGATGTCAATGACTGATTGAATCAAGGGAAGATAACAAACCATGATAGGGTTTATAGTTCTCATTAATACTTCCTGTACTGGAATAACTCCAGTGGAATTTGCCCAGAGTTGCTCATGTCAATAACATAGTTTCATCAAATCATCATACATGTACCTGTAGATTATACAGCTTTGTATCTCGTGCACATTAAAAATGTCAAAAAATGGATATGATATGATATGATGTGATGTGATGTAATATCATATGAAATAATTAAAGTGATGTCATATCATGGTATGGATTTATTATGATGATGTGATGTCATATTATCATATACATGTATCTTGGACATGTGATGACATGATGTCACACAATATGCAGCTACATGTATGCCAAATCAAGACAAAATGGCTCTGCAAGCATTTTTTATTCAAGTAATATAGGCAATAACCCATTATGAATAGTACAAAGGTATCAAAATGATGATTTCATATCATTTCTATATACATGTATGTCTTTGTTGTTTAAAACTTTCAGTTTTGATTATTATGATAAGGAACATAAATCAAACATTCATCCTTTCTGAGGCAATGGTAAAATTATGGATCAACACGATCCTTAATATTTGCACAGCATGGCTTGCCGTTGTCTAATACCCATCATATCCAAGGTGTTAAAATGAAGCGACGCTGTGCCAATCAATCACACAATTTGTCAGACTAATTTGGTTTCAGGAATTGTACCCTAATGCCAACTGTGATTCTCAGCATCCAAGTTTATTAGCAGTTAGGAAACAGACGGACGGTTGTTGTTGGAAATTTGAATGCATAGATTTTAGGAACTGGCAATATTTAGTCTCATTCTTAAACCCAGATAAATCTTCTCATGCATTCATATGAAACCCCCTAAAAAAAAATTAAAAAAAATATATATAAAACACATTTGGCAAGAGTGTTCCTACACTCATTGACTAATTTCTGTGTGAAAATGTGATTGGTCCGTTGGGTCATGCATGAATGAGACAAATTAAGGTGAAAATGCCACTTTTCAAATTCACATGAGTCATCTCTTATGCCAAAATTATGGTAAATAATGACATTTTTTCCTTTATTTATAAAGTGTGCTCACTCAACCATGTCATGTTACAACCGTCTATGTTCGTATAACACCGTTAGATACATTTTGGCAGAAAAAATTGGATTTAAATTTTTGCAGCAAACTAGTGGATTTTACAATTTCAAAATTGGAGAAGGGTGGAATAATTTTAATTGTGCTCACCGAGCGTAAAATATGCAAAAAGTGCCAAAGACGTATGAGAGGATCAAACGATAGATGATTAAATAAATAGCGATTAATCATTCACCCAGAACAGAATTTGTCAAAATCCTGCATCAAAAACCCCCAAAATGACCCTTGTGACTTTTTGAAAGTGACTTTTGCCTTTATATTTGCTCACTCGACATGACTTGACGGATCAACACATTTTCTCATAGAATTTAGTCAATTAGTGCAGAAACATCCTTGCCACATTATTTGCTCAAACTGATTTTGTTAAAAAGTTATGGTATATTGAAAAAAGGGGTAGTTACTTTTTTGTTGTGTTTATATATATCTATTTGAAATATTTTAAGCAATAAAATGATAGTGTCTTACTGTACATGTATACTATCCTACACGAAATTACTAATCATCATAATCATAATATTAGGAAGTAATAACAAAATGTAGGCCTATACCGGAAATAATGAGCATAATATACATGTACATACATGTACATAGATCTTCTTCAGACAACAGATTAGAAAATTTCAATTTTCCAAATTTCTAAACTGGATTTGCTCATCAACATCATCAATACATGTATTACTCTTCTATTCCTCCTCTTCCTCCTCCTCATTTCCCATCCTCATTAACATCCTCCTTATCCTCCTCATCATCACCCTCACCATCTCTATCATCATCATCACTAACAAAACTTTTATCATTTGAAGCTTTCTACTGTCAGTTACATAATGAGTTGTAAAAAAGAAAAATCACAATGCTGTCCCTTTCAGTTTCAAATACACAAAACTCTCTTGATATTGTACTACATGTACAATCTACCAACAGCAAACATAAGTGTGACTAACATTTCAACATGTAGTGCTGGTGTTCAGAATACGCTTTTCATTCTTCCTCCCGCTGGGCAATTTGTTTGATCATTATTGCACCCAACCTACGAGTCGGTCCTGGTCGGGAGAAACAGCCGTGTCTAGCGATCTCCCACTGAAAGTTACACAAACTCCTAGACCAGAGAAAAGGAAGGTTGTATGTTTGTCGCCATGGTATCCTGGTATAAATTGGTCTCATTAGCGTCTCAGAATTTCAGTAGAGGAAATGGTGTCGACTCAAATGTCTCTCGCTTTGGGTGGCAATGTGACAATGTGTTTTGGAGTTTGCAGAGAAATGCAAGAAACAGTATTTTTGTTTTTATCTATCTTTTGTCCTGTACATGTGTGTTGCAGACATTACAAGTACCGATATACAGGTGTACATGATGGTATACATGTAAATACCATAGATCTGTGTAATGTTAAACAATTATTGAATATGAATGGGAATAAAAGGAAACAACCCACAGGTGATTGACTTCATGATTCTAAATTAAAGTTGCTGAGCCATCATGTTTTCGTCGATAGAATTTATTTCTTTGTCTCTCTCTGTATTTTAGATCGCAACTGCTGATCTATAATTTCTATAAAAATGTCTACCTTGGACTATTTAACATAACAATGTCAGAATTGTGAGCCTTGGTATTTGTTACTTGTTCATCGTGCCAATGCCGGTAACCAGTTATAGCCTGGTGGTATTGTCCCAGCCCGGATGACGGGTTCGAAACCTGGTTCATTTTTTCTGACATGTTTGTTAAAATTATACATCAGCAGTTGCGATCTAAAATACAGAGAGAGACAAAGAAATAATCTATTACATCGCATTTCACCTCTCTGAATAATCCCTTTCATTAAAAAGAATTTACTGATGTTTGGGAATTACATGTAGGAAAATGGCGTTACGGTTAGCTCTGTACTGCTTGAACAAAATGAATTGACTATGTATCACTTGAAAAAAACAGAAGGGCACAAACTTCTATCATTTCAGCTGAATCTGAGCTGATTAAAGAAAGGATATGGTAATATCTTTGTTGGAAATAAGTTGCTTTAACCCGTTAGAGACTAAGTACGAGTTAACTCGTGTTGGGTTCTATGGAAAATGCGTGTTACAGTGAAATCAAAACGTCTCCAACGGGTTAAAATGATAGAAAGACACATCATCAGAAAACAGACAACTTCACGCTATGAAATAGAACTACACATAATCATTGGTCTTCTTGGTACAAACTACAAGGTGAATTTCAATTTTATTTAACCTACACTATAGGTTTGAATAAGGAGATAGCACTCCCATCTCCCTGGTTTCAGTATGTCATTGCATCATATAATGGTCTAACATTAAAGGCAAGGTTCACCCTGACATCAAGTTGGTTTTAATCAAAGCAGAACAATGAGAGAGACATATTAGTGAAAGTTTGGGGAAAATCCATCAAAGAATAACAGAGTTAGGAAGTTTCATATTTTTAAATTTGTGACGTCACATGCGAGCAGCTCTCCATATGTCATGTAATAAAAATTCCATAAATTGCAATTTTTTAATAGTTCATGATAATTGAATGGGGTTGTTTCATAGTTGCAGGTGTGGAATAATGTTTCTGATAATATATTGAATGCACAAATAAAATCATTTTCAAATTTCTGAGAAAACGGCACTTTTATGGAATTTATATCACATGACATATGGGGAGCTGCTCGCATATGACGTCAAAAATATAAAACTTTGAAACTTCATAACTCTGTTATTCTTAGGTGGATTTTCGCCTAACTTTCACTAATATGTTTCTCTCATTGTTCTGCTTTTATTAAAGCCAACCTTAATGTCAGGGTGAACCTTGCCTTTAATACAGTAGGCAATTTTCTTGGATCTCAAGGACGAAGAGAGAGAAAGACACTGAGCAGAAATAAACCTAAAGAGAGACTAATCGAGAGATGAAATGAAAAAGTGATGAAAGCTAAAAGGTATCAATGTGTAGAAGGGGATTGGGGTCACCTAAGGTATAGGGGGTTAAGGCCTGTCTAAGGGTCCCAGGGGGGTAGCCCAGAGTCCCAGGGCATTCAACTCCTGTCCTTGACATAGATGTCTAGACTGTTGAATAGACTCTATCTAAAAATAATTTCTGGGGACATAGCAATATTCACAAATGAACCAGAAGAAAGAAACAAACGAATGGAAACCCTATACAAATCTACACCGATGAGTAATAATAATATTAAATTAACAATTCACATCATCAGCATCATCACAACTACATCAACATCATCATGATACATCATCACCACCACCATCATTTACACCATCATTATGATCATCTCCATCACCATCACCACCACCATCATCGTCATCATCATTCACCATCAACACCATCACCATCATTATTACCATCTTCATCATCATCATCACCACCATTATCATCATCATCATCATCATCATCATCATCATCATCACTACCACCATCATCATTACAACCATCATCACCATCATCATCACCATTATTACCATAATTAAAATCATTATCACCACTATCATCATCATCACAATGATCAGAATCTTCATCTTCTCCTCCTCCTCCTCCTTCTTCATCATAATTATCATTATCATTACAATTATCATTATCGTTGTCATCTTCATTGCCATCACAGTATCACCTATACTATAATGATGATCATCTTCTTTTACATGATCATTATCATCATCATTATAACTATCACTTGTCCACAATCATCACCATCATCATCAGCAGCAGCAGCAGCGTAATGTTCAATCATTATTATAATCATCCCCACAGACCCCACCACCATAATCATCCTCTTCCTTCTCCTCCTCCTTCTTCTTCTCCTCCTCCTTCTTCTCCTCCTCCTTCTTCTCCTCATCATCATCACCATCATAACTTACTAGTACTTATAGTTTACGACATTTCAGCATTACAAATGACACTCAACACAAAATAAAAGTCTGTCCCTAGAATATGTAGCCTGTAGTTTACTCCATGCTCGTAATAACCAAGACTAACTCTTTACAAGGTTACCATGGCAACACAGCATCTGAAGGAGGGTCACTATGGTTGAGTAGGGACAGGGTAAGCACGTGTTGTCGCTGATAGAAATTCGTCTGAACGTGAAAGGTTGTAGGTGACCCCAAAATATCAATTTTCATTGTCTACACCAGAAGAATGCAATAAAAAGTAAAATATTAACGCCAGGAGGAAAATGTGGCAGTCAAAGCGTCTGTATAATGCAAACAGTGAAATAAACTATGAATTAACCCTTACAGTTCTTACATGCAAAGTCTATGGGCTGCTTTTTGCTATCTTACTGAGAGGGTTAAATAATAACTTTTGTCCATGATCTTAGTAATGATATGATAATGTATCACCATTAGCTGAAATCTTTATGATTCCACCAATAATGTTTTATGAAAATTATAATCTGCAAACAAAACAAATCCTAACAAAAAATTAATTAATCAATCAATCAATCAATCAATCAATCAATGAAATAAATTACCAATCAACAAATCAACAACAAACCAATTAACCACAGATCAATTGATCAATCCACCAGTCAATCAATCAATCAGTCAGTCAGTCAGTCAATCAATCAATCAAGTAGTCAATTGAATCAATCAAGCAACCTCTCATTCATTCATTCATTCATTCATTCAATCAATCAATCACTCAGCTAATCACTCAATCACTCAATCACTCACTCGATCACTCAGTCACTTACTCAATTAATCAATCATTCCATCAATCAATCCATCAAACAATATTCTTAACAAAACAAAACTAAAAGGGATAACATGGAAGATAAAATCACAAAAGCAACAAATTAAAATTCAGACCCATTTCTGACACTTAGGTCAATTTCTAGCTTTATTCATGTTTGTTTGAGGGTGGGGTTCGCAGTAATTCAGAGCAGTGACAAGCCAGGTTGTCACATGGCTCAGCTGGACGCTGCCCATTAAAACTGAGAGACAGAAAAAATCAACAAATTTACGAGGTGTTAAATATCAGCGCAATCTCCCAATAGTTTGCAGTAGCTGCGGGGGAACGAGGACATGATTGACAGTTGAATTCTAGCGTAAGCCTTCACTTTAATGTAGATTGGGCTGACGGCTGCCGGGTCAGTGGAATCGGGCGTGCATGGGCATTATTTGTATTTTTCTTTTCACTCGACAGTTGCGTTCATGAAAGGAAAACTATCACACCTTGCCCCATTGCTTACAAATCCTCCCCTGATATGTTGACAGAGTATTATATATTTTTCAGAATATTAATGCTAATGATATTAAAGTGCCAGTATAAGAAAGGAAAAAGTTCATTTGAATATCCATGCTCTATATCTTCACAATGGGCTTAGGAACACATTTTTGGCATAATACTGTACATATACATGTAAATGGTAGCTACTGTATCTCGATGCATGAACAGTGTCCAGAATTCTACTTCTCATATTGTCATACATTGAACTTCATGTAATTTTAACAAAGTATTAAATAAGATTTATTATCATAATAGATTTTACCCCCTGGTGTACAATTAAAACAAAAGCCAACTTTATAATTTGTGTAACCAACAAAATGTAGTTAAAACAATTTGAAGAGGTTAGAAATGTTGAGGTACTCTCCCTTTCTTTGTGATTATTCACCAAAATTTATAGCCAGATGTGATGAAGTTTTATTTTACACATTGTGTAAAAAACTTCAAATTAAACATCATATTGCACTATTTTATTAAAAAAGAAACAATTTGAAAATACTTAATGCCATCTGACTAGTTCACGAAACAGACATTGTAGTTATATTATCCCTTTCAAATTCAATTAAAACTGCAATTTGTCACTGTATCTTTTGTGCTATAACTACTACTAAGAAATAATTGATACGATGAAGAGAGAGGGGAAGGAGGAAAAGCAAAAGGCAAAGAAAAAAAGAAGAAGATGAAAGAGATAATGAAGAAGAAGATGAAGAAGGAGAAGGAGAAGGAGAAGAAAAAGAAACAAGAAATAAGAAAGTACGTAGCAGACTTCGCCAATAATCAGAACACTGTATTTCTTTGAACATACATGTAATATCAAGAAGAATGACTCTTTAAAATTCAAACGATTCAAAGAAACAGCAGGTTGCTGCCATTTGCATCTTTTGTGTTCATATTTGAGAGGGATACGGAATGCTATAACTGAAATAAAAAGCGTACAGATTCAGATTCATGCTAGCAGAAAATGGCCACACATCAAACCTTTTTACAAGTACTTCATCAAAACATGAATGAAATTCAGGACAATAAAAATCATGACTAATTGTAAGGCCTGTGGGATGCAGGCACACATTCATATTAGTTTTAATGACTTGTATCGAACAATGGTTTCCCAACAGATGGATGGAAAAAATTATTGATGATTTGAACATCGATACGAACATCATAGAACTCCCGTGGATAATTTTTGTGGAGTGTGAGTAATGTCTTTCTACTTGATTTGACGTAAAGTGCGGGCCGGGCTGGGGTAGTGGAGGCTTTGTTGTGCACAAACTGAAGGTCCCAGTCAGCTCCGAAGATTGACATACATAATCAAATATTAAAATTATGAGAATGGAAAGACTCATAATTTCTGTGAATGGCCGGTATGGTCCTTTGGCTTTCGTGATATGCCAGTTAAATACCTACTTCGACAGTGACACAGATACATAATTTCTGAATTCAAGTATGGGATTACACTTTTTGATGTGGTCAACACATAAACAATCTAGTTATTTTCAAGCTACATGTATTCTAAGCATTCTGGTCAATTTCTCAGTTATTTTAAGCATTCTGGTCAATTTGTGAGCTACTGTACTCAAAGTGTTTATCTATAGGCCGGGTAGTTCAAGTTCATGGCTGACCTACATGTAGAAAAGATTGTCCACACCTCGCACCACAATTTTCGTAATTGGTGAATCGTGGTTGGTGAATTTGATGAACAACAGGTGAAGAATCAAATACAGGTAAGAGTGGCATTAAAATCTGAAATACCCATTTATTCACAATTATTATCATTATTATTGTTTGAATTTGTAAAAGGATTTTACACTTCTGTCCATGCCAGTGTGCTTGGTCTGAGGGGCAAAGTCACTTAAATCTGCATTTTATAATTGACTGAAAATAGTTCTGTTCATAATTGGAAAAGAACAGTTATAACCTGCTTATTCTAAGATCAACCAATGAATGTATGGATGAAGGAATGAATGATTGGATCAAATCAAATCAATTAATCAATCACTCAACCAATGAACCAATCAAACAATCAAACAATCAACTACTCAAACAACCAATCAACCAATCAAACAGTCAATCAATCAATCAATCAATCAACTAATCAATCAATTTTGAATTAAGAATAATGATAATAACAGCATGCGTCAGGTCAGCTCATTTGATTGGTTGGGGAGAACTAACAGTTACCCCAACTTATTCCTGTTACTTGCTGGCTACATCTTCCTTTAACCCGTTGCTTACGGGAACCAGATGGGTCCTGTACAAAGTCTATGGGGATTTACATAATCTCCTAGTCAACGGGTTAATAGCACATTGTGATTTTCAAAGCATTCCAAGTCAACGCCCTGTAGCCCTCCCAGTAATAGGCCATCTAAGTGGGTCAGGTCACATGATGCAATTATCATGTTGTTGTGAAAGTACAAAATTGTACAAAATATAAAACCAAAATAGGCATTTTTGCCACTTTTGTGAATGGTATCAATGCAGTTTGTTCGGTACTCTTTTCAAAGTAAAACAGCCACGGGCTTGGTAGAAATACATTTCAGTACATAATAGCATGCTCAATCCCCCATTATTCAATGTCTTGATCACAAAAGCTCAAAATCTCACCAACAAGGAATTAACTCCAATATTGATTTGTTCAATTCTCTAAAAATGAGAATACATTCCCCTTATCACCAAAAATAATCCCAGAAAACATGACCGTCTGCACGTAGGCCTTCTAATGTAGTTTCCAAAGAAGAAAACTAAGAGGGTTTCTTGCTTGCGATAGCTCGACTCTTTAACCCGGGGGACCGGAATACATTTGTTACGCATCTTCGGGCATGTTTGGGTCCACTGAACCAGGTCGTAATACAGACACAAAAGAAATCCCACATTAGGGGTGATCGTCTGACAGATTTGGCTAATGCGTGTTGATATTTGTCAGTTGGGGGAAAGAGAGAAAAATATGAACATCTATATTTGGCTGATAATGGTCAACAGTTCAACACCTCTGATTTCTTGTTTGTCCAAAACATCTTTGAAGGTTGAACTTTTATTCTAGTTTTTTTTCTTCTCCGTCTCTTGTAGGTTTGATTTAAATGATTTAAGGACTGGTCATATTGGTAGGAAGCTATCACATGTAGCCTATATGTAATCATGCAGATCAACAGGATTTGGGCTATCTTTTAAAGGCATTGTATAATGTTTCTAGTCTGAAAAAAAAAAATCTGAGCTACATCATCCCCATGCTACCCGTATCTCTGATAAGGTGTAAAAATGAAGCCCTGAAAAATCACAGTTCAAAATGATGATTATGTGCTTTTAGAAAGTGAAAATCATTGTGTGACCATTCCTGTTTCCCCCATAGACTGCTGTGTTGCAGAATTTTTGTCAACTGACAATAAACCATGTGCCAATTTAATGTGTTTATGTTTTGATAACAATATCACAAGTGTCGAAGGTTTTGCATTCCATGGTGTTTATATGTCCATTCAAATAGTATCATATGTGTCAGATAGCAAAGTTTGACAATTTCTTAAATGGTGCTTCCACAGTATTATATAGTGTCTTTAAATCTGAAATGAATCTGAAGAATGACTACTTTATAGCTGAAAGAACTGCAACATGTACTGGAAAATCCTGAAATCTATCAGAGCATGAAGTTCAGCTGAAACCAAGTCAGATATTTATGAGTGCTAATCTACAGAATCCCTTTCAAACACACATGTACCACTAACGTTTGTATACTGTCCAGGGAATCAAATGTTTTCAGGATGTGAAAATGTTTATAAATGATGTTAAAAGGCCTGCAGACATACTGACATCAAGATATGAATACAACTACATGTACTCTCACAGATTTTGAGTTGAAAACAACAACATAATTTACCCCAAGGGACAAAACGCCCTGGGGTAAATGCAGTGTTCCTCTTAACAAGATGGAGCATATTCATAAATTAAACCCAAGAGCCTGAAAATTTACCCAACTTAGTTTTATTATTTCCGTCTAAAACATCTGTTTACTTCAAATTTCTTACCTCCTTTCTTGTACATATAACTTGAGACAACTGGATAATTTATCACTAAATACAAATCTGGGAAAACTCAAAATTTGGTTATTTCCATCTAAAAAGTCATCCTCCTTCATATTTCTTAAATGTACCTCCTTTCTTTTAACTTCAGACAACTGGATAATTTATCACTAAATACTACAAATTAAGTAAAAGACGGGTAAACGATTTGTCACCTCTGGAGAGCATTTTGGACAACATCATGTTTGAAACGAGGAGATGAAAGACATGAAACAGTGGTGGACTCGATGATTAAAAATGTTTTACAACAAAATAAGCTCAAGGTTATTGCTATCTCCACACATGAACATACAAAAACATAAATCATACTCAAATATACAGACATGCATGTACATGTATGTCTCATATTGCACTATACAGTACATATTCGTTGTACCATGACTTAAAGATGGTAGTAGCATGTGTCAAAAAACATCTATATGAATCAAATCAGCTAAATCATATCCAATGTGAACATTAATAAATAAACAACTCTCATAAGACTTGGGCTAAATATATGAGTTGTGGTTAAGATCTGGCGGTTAAACTTCATCTCTTTTTCCATGCTTCAGGAGCAATTTTAAAAAATCACGCGACGTCAAAGTGCCACGTGCATCAAATGGTCCATCAGCGTTACGCCAACTGGTCGCGCAGGATAGCCCGATTGACATCAGAGCCAGGCTCTGCTCGTCTTTCTACGGTCACGTAACCGTGATTCGCATTTGAGCAAAATGAAACTCACAGAAAAAATAAGAACAACATTCTAGAACATGTCGGTTATAGTTCTCATAATAACAACAAATTCCTGACGTAGGATCCTCACACTTTCAACACACCATTTGTAAGTACTAAACTACCGTTTGGTATTGATAATGAAGGGAAGTAATGGTCTTGCAAATCAATAACCCAATCTTTAAAAACTTAGTCCCATAATCGTATAGTATCTTCATTCACTAGCAGTTTTCAAATGAAAAAAAGTGGACCCATTTTTTCAATCACTTATATTTAACAGATTTAGTACATCTTCCTGGGAACAAAATTTAAAAATCGATCAAACACTGTAGTATGTTTCTGAATACACAAATTTCATTTTTGTTGGCCTGTGTTTTTTCTTGTGAATCTATCTAAATCAAAGAGAAAGACTTGAAGAATTCCTCAATTTAGGACACAATTGCTCCCAGAATTAATTATTCAAAGTGTCTGCTGACAGTACAATTATTACAGTGTATCAGAAAATGAGCTGTGATGGTGAAATTAGTTGTGTAGCTTTCTACAGGATCAATTTCTATCAGGGCCGGAGATTAGGCTAATGAAACTTGATTATGAGTTTCCCGTCACCCGCCCTTGTTATGATTTTTTGGCCGCGTTAGCGGCCGAAAATCTGAGAATAATTCATTATTTTGATAAATTCTTTTCAAGCCTCACATTTTCAGTTGATTTTGGAAGTTTTGGTAGGAAACGAGTCTCGGAAATGAGTTTAAAAAGACCCAATATTGTTTGTATTTTGTTTTAAGATCGTCTGTTGGTTTATAATGCATCAAAAGGATTCCACTGTATAATGTTCCAATGTTTTGGGTTAGAATTGTGAGAAACTGGAAATGTGCGAATGGAATGAACAAAAAAGCATGTAAGTGTTTGTAAAAAAGTTAAAATAATGAAATCCTGCATGTAATGAATAATGAATAATGAAATAGTTCCCTCATTATGGGCTGAAAAAAATGTGACGGGAAACTCATAATCAAGTTTCATCAGCCTTAATTGAATAAGTGCTTGTTTCTCCTCATATAAGGCAAATCCTTCCAGTCTGAATGTATACTAGCCAGTGTATATGTTGGTATATGTTTCAACTCATTTGGTTCCTGAGGCATCTTTGACTTCTCCTAATCATGTCACTGCCCTTTAAAGCACTCAATTATGTAAATGAATCCATTAAAGGTAAATATCATGATTGGAAGTAGTCCTCAAATTGGGGTAAAACTTAATACTAGAATCCAGTAAACTACAGTATGCAAGGATTCTACTACGAAATTTTTGAAGTCTAATGCCGAGTTTGTTGACTCATTTTAAAAGAACTACCATCATTATGCCTTGTGACAGGCAAACTTGTTGTGTAGCTTTCTTTGGGATAATTTCTCGGGGCCCCGAGTGTAGTTCAGTACTGGTACGTTCATGCTTGATTCTCCTTAACCCGTTGGAGACGATTTGATTTCACTATAACACATATTTTCCATAGACCCCAACACGAGTTAACTCATACTTAGTCTCCAATGGGTTAAATAAATGAATTCTAGACAAATCCTTCCAGCCAGAAGATACACACACCAGGGCCCTATCTCATAAAACTTGCAATCAATTGCAAATCCAAAAATCGATTGTAAGTCTTAAAATACTGGGTTCTGATTGGTTGAAATCAACTTGCGATCAATTTTTTGAGAGTTGCAATCAATTGCAAAGTTTTATGAGACAGGGCCCAGGTGTATACACTGGTATATCTTTCAACCATTCTGGTTCTAGAGGCATTTTCGATAGCTCCCAATCATGTCAATGCCCTTTACAGTTATAATATCAAATTTAGGATACTTTAGAACTAAGGTCTTCACTTATCATCCTTGCATTTTTGGGTGACCACAGCTCCGAAATCAAATCAACACTCTGACGTCAAAATTCAAAGGTGGAATGTTAATACTCCATCAAGTTAACTAAACACTCTTTCATAACAAAAAAAATCAAACACCAAAGATATCATTTCTGGGATTGTTCAAATCCATACAATTCAAACAACATCTATTATCGCAATGCAAGCGGCTTATCTCCGAGGTATAAGGGGACGTGGACAAAAGAACACTGATAAAATCCTCCAAACTATTGTGGTAGCTTCCTGTTTATTTCATCATATTCTTTTGTCATGAAAGCCGAGAGGTGTTAATCTCTATTCACAAATCTAGACACTTGATTCAGACAGGTGCACTGCTGTTGCTGCGACTTTTTGGTCCTTAATTTACGTTTTCTTTGCCCATTTTTTGAAGTTCCTCTTCCATTTATTGAACACATCTGCTCAATTTATTATGACTGTTTATTTATTTATTTTTTTTTATTTTTTTCTCTTCCATTTGAACAGAGGAAGACTGTTGTTTGGAAAACATTTGTTATGTTCATTTTTAGGATAGCTTTTCTCTCATTTAAACAGAGGAAGACTGTTGCTTTGAATATATTTATTTTGTTAAGTTTTAGGAAAACTTTTCTCTCAGTTGAACAGAGAAAGACTGTTGTTTTCAATACATCTGTTATGTTCATTTTTAGGATTTTCTCTCAGTCGGATAGTGGAAGACTGTTGCTTTGAATATTTTTTTTCCTTTCTCTTTCTTTCTTTTCTTTTCTTGTTCTTTCCATTCCTTTCTCTCTTTCTTCCTTTCTTTTCAAGGAGTGTTTTGTGTATTGTCACTGCTACGACTTCAATCTTTCACCTCCGAGTTTTCTTCTTCATGGTCATATACTCTCTATGGGTATTGTACATGTACTGTAAGTAATAGTGGAACTTACACCCTAAGGGATCTACCCAAGCATCATTGTATGTGTCCAAAATCTAGCTTTCAACTAGTAACAAATTGAATGATCTCTCAATGAGTTGAATTATCTATCGGTTCATTTATATCCCTGTGTCAAATGAATTTATTTTCAGAACACAATAAATTAATCAGAGTTTCAGACTTCTTATTGTACTCAATGTGAATTGCAACATACAGATTTCATCTGTTTATTTGGCTACTCAATCATGTTACAATGTATTGATAGACAGGTCCCCCACCCCATTTGTAACAACTGACTTATTGGTATCAGGAGAACTACCTCGGAAGGACATCCTACCCCCCCCCCCCCGAACGACAGCTCCCCAGGACAACTCCCCAGAGGACAACTTCCCGGAGAACAACTCCCCGGAGGACAACTCCCTGGAGACCAACCTCCCCCCCCCCC
>JZLH01S0372140.1:0-14333 GCA_001188425.1 Eucidaris tribuloides
ATACATGATTAACACCCATGCACTGTAAGGGTCTCAAAGTAGACTAAAAGACTAGGAGGTTTTTTTTTTTCTCCATGAGACAAGAATTCAAATCAAGGCCTAACGGTTACTATAATTCCACTAATACTGACTTTCCAGCTCCCACTCTTTGCTGAAGATTCTAAAAGGGTATTTTCTTCTATATAACAGTGCATTTACACAATGTTAATTTTTAGGCTTGCAAAAGAGACACTCTGCCTGTAAAGACAAATACACTTACAAGGGCTCTTGTACATGCCGCTTGCATGGAGGGCTGACATATGACAGGGTCACACCATTTCAAGAGAACAAAATTCCCTGATTTTTCCCTGATGAAGTCTCAAAATTCCATGATAATTATTTCAACTCATTTCCAGTTTCACATGTTTTCTATGTTTTCAGTCATCCAATGGATGTTGTTTTGATATGCAACAAAATATAACCGAGTCTGACTGACTACTATCGATTTTTCGGCCAATCAAAATTCCCTGACTTTTCCCTGATTTGAGGCATTTTTATCAAATTCCCTGACTTTTCCCCGACTGGAAAAAAGTAAAGTAATTTTCCCCGATTTCCCTGATGGGCTGGGAACCCTGTATGAAGTACCAAGAACTAATAAAAAACTGTTTAAAATATTCTTTGTACCCTCGTACAATTCCTGAATGGAATTTACCACCAGATGATTTTAACTCTTAACGTGCCGGAGGATTTCAACCTCTATGTCCTTTATGTGTATTATGTGTCGCAGATCTGTGACTTCGGCACATTAAAGGTATTGGCTAACATTTACCACAGTGAAAAAAATCTGAGCTACATGATTCCCCATGCTACCATTGTCTTTGATAAGGTCTAAAAATGACGCCCTGAAAAAATTGTATTTCAAAATGATTATTTAGTGCTTTAAAAAAGTGAAAATTGTAAGCTGATCGGATTCACCTGCTCATTTTCTCCCATAGACTTACTGTGTGTACACCTTGGCTATTTAAACTCGCCCCGAGTTTAATTGTTTATTCATGCATAACTTGCCATTGGCAGTATGACTTCCCAAACTTTTTTATTTTAGGGTGTTAATTTGTCCATATGAACACTACTATGTAGTTCAGATATCAAAATTTGACAATTTTTTAAATTGAAGCTCCACAATGTTAGCCTATCACTTTAAGAGTTAAGGCAGCTCCAAACCTCAACAAGTATAAAGCTATGACGGACCATCCAGAGGTTAACATTTCAGAAAAACAAGCACACTTTAAATTCTAAAATGTAAAATTTAATATGTTGCTGCTGCTGTGACTAGACCACTGTACTATCATAGTCCTGCAAGTACATTGTGTACAAAACCAGAACCATAAAGACTTTCTCACCCTAATTCATCCTTTTCTGACCAGAGCATGTTGGGAGCGATGACCAATGAGAGGTTGGACGCGTTCATCTTGTTTTTGTCGCTCTTGTCGGCAACAACCTTCAGGAAGCGACACAGATATCTAGAAAGATTGAAACACATCATACCAAGAAGACAAAACAGAATGTAAGAACACAAATTAAAAACTCTATTCAACAATTGTGTTCTTGACTAACAGTTGGGACTTTATTTTTTTTTCTCCAGCATTGATAATGGGACCAATATTTTTTTTGTGTACTGTTGTTGTTGTTGTTGTTGTTGTTGTTGTTGTTGTTGTTGTTGTTGTTGTTGTTGCTGTTGTTGTTGTTATTATTATTATTATTATTATTACTGCACTCTTTCCATCTTGGCCTGTATTTGGTAAATGTCTTTTGTATGTAAAATTATTCATCTTTGTATGTATTGTATACTTTTTAATTGTTTGAACTATGCATTAGATGTAAATATGCACAAAGCCTCACCTTACATGAAGTGAAATTTTAGAATGACACTGGAAATTTGACTGTGTACAGGGGCGTAGGCTGGTTTGGGCATGGGGAGGTGCACATCTTGCGGAGGTGGAACTAACTTGGTGTGGGGAGGTGCACATCTTATGGAGGTGGAACTAACTTGGTGTGGGGAGGTGCACATCTTAGGGAGGTGGAACTAAAATTGAGAAAATCAGGCGTTGAAAGCAGAAAGGGTGGTGAAAATTTCTTTTTGCTTCCCAGGGGCGGAACTCCTTTGGCTCTGTGGGGGGGGGGGGGTGCATGTGCACCCAGTGCACCCCCCCCAGCCTACGCCCTTGGTGTACACGTGAATACAAATTGTATCTGAAATTTATTTATTTATTTTTATTTATTTAATGTTCCAGAATACATATATTAAATAAAAGTACATCACAAATTGAAACTAATACATTATAAGAAAAATAATACCACAACCAATTGCTGTGGATTGCCTAAAAGAAATACGAATTTCTGTATTAATAAGCTGCTCCTCATTGGTTGCAGTAAATAAACAAAAAAAAATACAATCTAAACTCAGACATATTAGACTGCATGTGCGGAGAGACAATATAAAAGGAAGAAAAGACAGGGCAAATGCCCATGTGACAATGCAGCCCCGGTGTATCAATTGACACACTGTATAACACTTAAGAAAGGTCCCCGTTTCTCACTCCCCATGCCAAACAAACGCGCATCCATATGCTTCAGGACGCGCCACGACCTCGGCCCACAAACAGCGAGCCGTTATACCCCACATTATCACTACAGAGAGGGCAACCAGACACGGGGGCAAAACCAGAGCCACCGCGTCGGCACATCCGCCGACCCAGAAACAAACAGGTCAGTACGGCATACCAACGGACAGCGCCAACGACCAACCCCGACACACAATCACCCCCATTCAGAGTGACACGCAAGGATAGACAACAGACCGGTGAGCGGAACCACCACGTCCCAGCAAACCGATGCAGTCCCACACGGAAAGTTAAAACCACCAGGGAAGTTCAACCGGGAGCCTTCTCAGTAAATAAGTAATAAGACCTGTATTACATTGTATAACATAAGAGGAGGAGAATAAATTAAATTAATTCACACGCCTCATATGAAGCTTGTGTACTTGGAATAATGGAATAATGCAAAGACATAAACATAAAACACTCACCTAAGAGTATCAAAGTTTTCTTTTGGAAGTCTTTTCACTACTTTCCACAGGGCCTGCAACCTCTGATCATGGTCCTTTATGCTAAAAATAAGACAATGACAACAAGGTGATCACAATTGGACAACAATAATAACGTAAGACAAACTTGCACACTTATATCTTTAAACAGGTACTTATTTGTGTGGACATATATCATGGATGGAATCTAATCTAATCACTCATACATTCTTTCAAACTCATTTCATCAGTATGAAATGTACAATTTGTTATTTCACTTCTCTACTTCCTTGATAATTCTACACTATCAAACTTTATGTCGTCGCTTGCCCGACAGAAGGGCCTAGCATATGTTCCCAACAGAAGGGCCTTAACAGTAAATATTCTCTAATTGGAGAAATATTGCCTTATTTGATATTTGCACTTAACAGACGGACAGAAGCATCTAAAAATATCATACTACTTTGATTTCATGTGAAAAGAGCCAATGGATTTCAAGTTAGAGACAATTAAGGGTGATTCCGTGTTAAAACTTGAAAAAATTCTAAAATTTAAAATTACTTCTAGCTGACAACTAGTGTTGTAACATTTGTGATTAATACCTAAACCATCTGGAACAGGTGAGTTTTGGGCGTAAGATTGTCTCAAAATTCTATTTTTGGGGTGAAATTGTGCAAATTTGATATTTTATTAAAATTTCACAAGTTTTACATTATGTATGAAAATGTGTGTATACTACATTTGAAAACTACCCAACAATCTTTTAGATCCTGTGAGTCAAGTAGTTGGGATGTCCTCTTGATAGCTGACTACATGTATGTTTACAAAAATATTCTCCTTCCCACTTAGACTTAAGTGTCAGTATTTCGGCAAGCCCAAACCATAACTGTCCCGTACGACACATAAACTTCAAAAAGTTTTGATCGTGCTTCAGTTTCACGGGCTACAATCTTGTAGTACAGAATTCTCTAAATTGGTGATGTAAGTACTCATTTGATACCATAATGTTAGGATTTATCTCATATGTCTACTATTAACTCTTTACACGCGGTATTCGCATCCATGCACTCCCTGCAGCGTGCGGGATTCATGTTTCACGCTCAAATGTAGAAACGATTGTATTCACCAGAATTACACTGATTTTCCGATACTAGCAGTAATCTCTTTGTATTGTTTACATTCCTCAAGTACGGGGGTATTCTGTTAGATTCTTAAGGAACCAGAAAAATCGATAAATGCAATCAAGGCGTCGTGATACAATAGGACAAAGGATTAGACACAAGTTAACTTTGAAAAGTACTTAAAAGGTCAATTACAATAAGACGTGCTATTCACTGATAATCTCTTCATTCACTTCTTATGTGGTGACTCATCTCTTTCATGAACTTGTAAGTTGTAACAAGTCAGGTTTTTTTTTTTGTATAACTTGTGGTTTACCCTCTTGTATTATTTGAATGGAGTTGTATATTTTCAAGTAGGAAACTTAGAACTACATGTATGTTGGCTACAATTAGCCATTACTTTACAAAATTCAGATATATATTTCCAAACACCTTTTATGCATTTAGAAGGTCTATAAAATGTACTTCAACTTTGCTGTAGGACATTTTCCCTAAGAACGTTGTTGTGCAAAGTTATTGCGAGTTGAAGTCAGTTAGTTATTTCCTTTCCCGATACTGAGCGCTCTTTGAAATTAACTCCGCAAGCACGGGATTCAGGGTCCCGCGCACAAAGAGTTAATAACATCATCAACCTTGTCCCGTACAAGATATTTTCCTGTGTCGTACGGGACATGTCCCTTGCAACAGAGTGTATTTTTTCAAAAGTTAAATGGTTTAAAATAAAGTTTATAAATTAATATATTTTAACCTATTCATCCTTTCACCTGAACAAATTTAAACCCTTACACTATGTTTGTTCATTTGCAATTTGTTATAACACCTGTTCCAAACTGTCATGAAGTATAGGCCTACTGGCCTAGGTTATCAAATTCAAAGTGAGAGAGGAAGGGTACAGGAATAGGGGTAGTAAAAGATAGAGAAGATGTACCCAAACATGTATGTACTGCTCAGAACACATCATGTTGTATACACACAAAAATATTTGTATAAAACTTTAAATTTGTTGTACAGGACAAAGTGTGTCATACGGGACATGGGAAAGGCACCATTTCCCATGTCACGTATGACACATTTTGTTTTGTACAACATACTTACTATTTTTAGAGATTTTTGCAATTCTTTTGACATGTATATATTATAAAGTGTCAGTTTAATTGCTTTGTAATAAAATATTTCCAAATTAAGAGAAATGCAGTGTTTTTATTGATGTAAGCTAGGTAATTATGTAGTTGTTTCAGAGGTGTCTGTACGACACTTTTTGATGTCCCGTATGACACATGCGTTCTTGAAGATATTTGCCATACACATTTTTGTGTTCAAGACATTTTCAAAATTATAGCTGTATTGAAGTAGTCTTCATTGTTTGTCTCAATGATTTAGTAGAGATTCAGTCATTTTTATCCATGCAACTCACAGAGTTATGGACACAAACTTAAATTTTCAAAAAATTGACTTTCTCTGCGTCCCGTACGACACGCAACATTTTCATCTCTAATTCACCCATAAACAACAAACTTTTCTTGGATGTCATTACTTCACTAGGACACCCACTAGTACTTTATAATTACCATAAAACAAATCTTCATTGCTCAAGCATTTTGCCATGAGACTGGAAAGTATTCTCTAAATGTCCCGTACGACACGCACGGAATCGCCCTTAAGTGTTAAGGCCCTTCTGCCAGGAACATATGCTAGGACCCTTTTGCCTGACAAGCAGCGATGATATCCTTCATCACTTACCAGCTTGCCGCTTTGAAGTCATCGTAAAGTTCAAAGGTCAGTATGGGATCAGGAAGTTCTCTCAGGTACAATTTCAGCACACCTAAAAAAAGAGAATAAAAGAAAATACAGTGGTCTATGATATAAATTGTACCAATACCCTAAAAATCAAATTTGTGTACAACTAGAATACACCACAAATAACTGCAATTCATTTGTCTTAGCCCGTCCAAAAAAAACATATTTTGATAAATCAGATTATAATCTGTACAATATTCACAAGTTCTGCTCCGTAAGCACCGATTTTTATGTGTGCGCGTTTTGGCTATACGTTTACGTTTTTGCTTAACTATCGAAGTTCATTATCGATATTGATCGATACACTGGTTGTGTATGTTAATGATCAAGACGTACGCAGACAAATTATCGATAATGCGATCAATCGATTGATAAAATCGGTTGATTGACTAGTCTATTGCAAGTTGTTTTTATTCTTACTTGATCTTTGAAATTTACATTCAAACCCAATAAACAGAAATCGGAGTGATCACAAATTCTAATACTTTGCAGAGGGCATGTCACAAATATATTCTACATATATAGCAAACAAATTATCCAGGATATTGGTACACTTTAAGGCATTTACACAACCCAGGCAAATCAGTTTATGTTCCCTCCCGGTTGAGAGGGGGGGGGGGGCTTGGAATAAATGTGTTAAACCTATTTGTCGCGGTTACGTCCCTAAATTTCAACTCCAGGTCATCACAAATTTAGATGCCACAGAAAATTCTTATGTTTTCAGTTCCAGAGACCCCTAAAGGTGCCATTCCTCATACCAATGCATCCCTAAAAGGCCACATACTCTCCCTGCCTCAGGCATGTCAGGTCAAACTTCATGAGGTTTGATTTGACCACTACTCAGTAGTAATTAGTAAACAAACAAAAAAGTCAGTAGTGACTACCACTAGATCTAGTTCTTACTAATATCATTACATGTAAGGTTGTAACAACCTATCACAATTGTTGAAATTTTGGGCATTTAACACATTAATATTATATTGTAGTGGATTTATGTGTCACAATACCATCTAGCCACATATTTGTTTTTTTTATGTTTGCGTTATGACGATTAAAACTTCACAAAATGGAAAAAAAGAACATAACTGCAAAGGAACTACAATGTAGTCAATTTTCTTGTAATGAGTTTCACCATCACATAAAGCACTAAACATACATACCTGCTACAGAATGCTCATGGCCATAGAAGTCCATCAGATCAAGTTCAACATTTGCATCGAAAGCAGCCTGGGGGAAATAGAGAACGAATTGACTCGTTAAAGTTACAACAGCAATTGCTAATGTTGCATCATATTTGTCATTATGAATAAACTGGGAAACCACATTGTGTCGTCATGGTTACCAAGAAAAATGAAGCATCATGGGATTTTTGTGTGGCTTTGTTAATTCAACACAACTGATTCTCACTTCTCAGGCCCGCTTAAGCCTTAAAGGCATTGTATAACAATGTTTCCAGTTTAAAAAATCTGAGCTACATGTACATGATTCCCCATGCTACCAGTGTCTTTGATATGGTCTGAAAATGAAGCCCTGAAAAAATTCCAGTTTAAAAGGATCATTAAAAGTGAAAATTATTGAAAGACCATTCCAGCTTTTCCCCATAGACTGCTGTGTTGCAGAATTTTGTATCGGCTGAGAATAATTAATGTGCCAATTTGTATCTGCACATATTGTACTAGTGACAGCATAACTGTCAAACCTTTTGTGTTCTAGGTTGTTTATTTGTCCATTCAAACACTGTCAGATATGTCAGATAGCAAAGTTCAACAATTTTTTAAACGGGTCTTCCACAGTGTTATATAGTGTCTTTAATGAATATCTCCAGCTAACCATGTATGATTTGGGGGTGGGATACATGATTCTTTAATAGCTGCAAGTGCAAACCACAGTCTGGGAGGAGGGAAAATTAGAAATTTGTTGTGTCCACAGGACACGGATGCCCCCGCTTATCGCAATCAGTAAGTACTTCTTCTTCTTCTTCTTCTTCTTTCATGTACCTACATAGCAAAAATTCGAAAATTGATCTTGCGGAAACCAATTTGCATATATGTGACCCGTCACCATGATACCCTAATAAAAGTCGCACAACCCAAAGGTAAGGAAAGTGCCAAATATCATAATAATGATATAAAGTATGAAAGTGAAGTGTCTTCAATTATCAAAGTTTTATGACCTTCACACATTGCAAAAGTTTAAATATTCATACTTTTCACAAAAGTATTTTCCTATTTATGTATAAGCTTCATAAGATGTGTGACTTTTTCAGGGTATCGTGGTGACACGTCACATATAATGAGCTGTGACCTTTGACCTTTGGACTCCAAATTCAAACTTGACCTGTATTTTAGTGTCACCTACCTACATACCAACAATTTTTAAAATCCAGTTTTAATTTTATTGTTCATACTTATTCCATAATATAATCATTATGCCACATGGCACTCCCCAATGACACACGAACGTGCGCCATGTGCTTTATGTGTGAGCTGCTTTTATGGGATTACTGCATCAAGTACATAATGTTGTATCAATGTCCACTCATTTCAGTTTCCTTACTTTGAGTAACTTCATCTTGGACTGACTGCCTCCTAATCTGAACAGTCCCTCTTCCTCGATCCCTAACTCCATCAGCCACATGGAGAGGACCTCGATGGGTGCTGCGATTTCTCTCTCATGCATCCTTACGTGTTCCACAAGCGGAATGCCAAAGGTGGGCTTGTTCTGGTCCTGTTCTAGGCTCTCTTTCATTTTGGGGACCAGGTTCTCCAAGCGGGCCAAGGAGTTGCGGTGGTACTGTGCTTGTGCTGCTACCATCTGTATTTGGAGAGGAGGGAAGAATGAAGGGGTTATTGGGGTGGGGAGGGGACGTAGGGTTTGGCAGGGAATGTGGAGTTGGGGATGAGTGGAATTTGGGTAGCGGATGTGGGGTAAGTAGGGGACGCAGGGTGGGGACGGGATGTAGGGTAGGCAGGGGATGTGGAGTTTGGAAAGAGCAGTTGTGATAGGGAAGTGGGGGTGGGGAGGTGACATTGGGTTGGGGATTGAATGTGTGGTGGGAAGGAAATGTTGGGTGGGACAGGGAATATGGAGTTGGGAAAGATTGGCAGTGGTAAGGAAGTGGGGGTGGGAGGGGATATTGGATTGGGGAGGGAATATGGGGTTGGGAAGGGAATGTGGGGTGGGAAGATGGAGGGTGGGTCAGGGGAAGTGAAGTTGGGAAAGAGTGGCAGAGTAGTGGAAGTGGGGGTGGGGAAGAGATATGGGATTTGTTAGGGGATGTGGGGTGGGAAGGAAGTGTAGGGTGGGGCAGGGGATGTAGAGTTGGGAAAGAGGGGTGGTGGTGGGGAAGTAGGGGTGAGGAGGGGATATGGGGTTAGGGAAGAAATGTGGGATGGGAAACATGTAGTGTTGGGTAGGGGTGGGGAATTGGGGAGATAGTGGTGCAGGGGAAATAAAGGGGTGAATGTGGGTTTGAAAGGTGATACAGGGTGGGGAAGGGATGTGGGGGTAGAAAGAAGTTGTGGGGTTTGGAAAGAGTGGTAGAGGTGGGGAAGTGGGGTTAAAAGGGATGTAGGTTTGGGAGGATGTGAGGGTTGGAAGGAGGATGTGGGGGTGGGGAAGGGATGTGGGATTGGAAAGAAGATTTAAAGTGGGGTTGTGGTATTAGGATTGGCATGTGCAGTTAGGAGGGGATTTGGGGGATGTGAGGTTGGAAAGGGGATGTGGGGTCCAAAAGGGATAAGGAGTGGAAATGTAGTGTTGGGAAGGGAATATGGGGCGGTGGAAGTGGGGATTGGGGAGGTAATGGTGAATGGTGAAAAGGCATTGGTTTATTCCTAAAACATTTGCACCAAAACAGAATGGTCTCTTTTTAAGCCCTTGATTACTGTACCCATATCATCAAGCCTGAACCACCTACACTGCATAATAGGCTTAAATAAATGTGATAATCTGGCAGAAGGACGTGAACAGAGAAACAAAATATAAATATTCAACCATAATAAACACAGTATTTATGATATTGTAAGAACTTATTATCTCTTATTATTCGATACACATGTTCCAAAATCCAATGTCAATACTGTGCCAAGATAAAATTCCTTTGATTTCATTAATATAACAAAATAATATGTCAACATCATGGGTGATGGCTATTTTATAATCACTAATAATTCAAAATTCTGATGATAAATCAGTATAGTTATAAGGATACAACTGATTACCCCTTAACAAGAGCAGAAATTTCACACTTACATCCATTAGGCTTCTGGACAACAACATTTTCCTTGGAAACCAGATTTAACATATCTGTTACTAGTGCATCCTGGAAGGAGAGAGATAACGGGCACAAAAGGAAGGATAAGGGTCACACATTTGTGATATGGTGTGCTATATGCATGGTGTCAGATAAACCAAAATGAAACTGATACAAACTATTTGCAAGTCACATACTTATAGGTAGGACTAGTTACATATGTAATGATGAAAAATGTAGTTTTTAATTCTTTAACATGTCAAGAACTTTTTAACAGCATTTTGGAGTTTTAATCTAATGTAACATTCAAATTTAGCTTATTATGGTTGCAGGGGCCAATTATGTAGTTCAATCAATGAGTTTAGGTATATTTCTGTAAATATTCAGTACATTTCATTTTTTTTATGTCTGACGTGATACTATTATACTTTGTGAAAGATTGTGAAAAATTTGTCTGCTCGACCAGAACTATACTTGGGCTTTAAAGGCCCACTGTCATGACAGTATCAAAACGCCCTCTTTTGACTCTAATTTTAAAATCGGGGCACTATTGCTATCCATACTGCAACAGAAAAATCCTGGTGGTGTGGTAAAATAGAACATTTCTTTTCCTCCTGCTATCGGTAGACTATATGGCACTGCAACAGTCCATATTTGTGAGTATGTGTCTGTATCTAAAGACTAGTTCTCATCCTCTCGGTGGCTGAGTTGACCCTTGACAGTGGGCCTTTAAGAGGTTGGTCTGGAGCAGCACTGGAGTACTATCTGGTGAGCTGATACAAATCCCGTGGGGTGCACTTTAAGTTTAATTGTGTGATACCTATGTGCCACAGTTGAGACCCTCACTTTCGGCCCTAAATTTCAGCTCCAGCACATCACAATTTCAGAAGCTACAGAAATTGGTAATTTTTTACAGTTCCAGAGACCCCTAAATTTGTTGTTCTTCATTCCAAGCCATTCCAGAGTATCGTACTTAAGTTTTGCTACCAATTCCAGCCCAGCTGCTACTCCCCCCCCCCCCTTCAACTGAATGACGTTTTCAGCGCCCAAATTGGGGCCAGAGCATTACGGCGCTGTTATAATGGCATTTTAATGTCTTTAAGGTCTTATAGCTCCAGTTCCAGAGACCCTCAATTTTTGGCTCAAACCAGTTTCAGAGCCCCCTATTTTCGACTTCAGTGTGGAACATAGGTATCACATTATAAGTCAAGTGAACTCCCCAGGGTATAAACAGGGCATACATTGAAACTTCTTTGTGAATTAGGTGTCCTCAGGGTTAACCCATCCATGCACAGAGTTTATTTTTGGAAGGATTTTTTTCCTATTTCATCATTCAAATTGGCAACATATGTTTTTATTTCTTTTAATGGCACTTCTAAAAGAGGTGCAATGCATTACAAATAAAAAAATAAAAAAATAATATAATTTTCTGGTCAAACATTGCCAATTTGTGTGAGAAATAGTGGATTTTCAATCATTAAAAGCATTGCCAGTTTGAAGATTTCTTGATCATTTTTCTTTTGAAAAATCCTATGATTGATCCGTACATTGGAGTGTGATAAATATAGGCTCAAATTGAAGGGAAAACTTTCCTCTTTCTTTCGAGCTATTTCCCTTTACTTTTCTACTCCTAATTCATGAGTTATGATAAGAAACCACAAAATGTGGGATTTGTGCGATAAGTACCTTGCATTGTTCTACTTTTATCTGAGCATCATCCAGTTCTTCCTTGATGGCCTCCAGTTTGGCAGCCTGCTCCTGGATGTTACCCTTCCCCAGAGTTGTGGCTCGGGATGCAGCGTGGTATCTGGAGGTCAACAGTAGAGGACAAAGTATTTAACAACAACTTGAAGCAACGGTACAGTTTCGGTAAATGGTAAAAAATTAAATTCTTTGCAATTATGTTTTTTTAGATACACCAATATAATCTATCAATGCCCTGAAATTGCTCGTTTTGAAACTACCCCATTGTTGAGAAATTACTCAAAATGTAAAATAACTGGGGGGGGGGGGGCATTTCCCATAGGTAATGTGAATACCGCTAGGTGTTCTCCTATAATTTAAACATCATAATTTGTCACTATAAACAATAGTCAGTAGGTTTGATGTTGTTTTCTGATGTCTGGGGTGACAATAGAATACTGTGTGAAAGACTGACCAAAAAATTGTCTGATTGACCAAAACTATATTAGTCCTTAAAGCAATTGTGTCATTTTGATTTGCACGTACAAAAAAACATCTATATGAATGAAATCAGCTGAAAATCATATCCAATTGTGATAGATTAACTATAAATAAACACCGTCTCATAGAGACTTGGGGTAAAATATTGAGTTTTGGTGAAAATCTGAGACGGTTAAACTTCATCCTTTTTCAAATTGCCTCAGGAGCAATTTAAAAAATCCGCCCGACGTGAAACGTGCACGTGCCGTTCCAAAATGGTCCGATCAGCCGTTAGCAAAGTCGCGCAGGATAGGCCGTTAACCAATCAGAGGGGCTGCGCTGGTCTTGCTACGGTGCGCACGCAGTAACCGCCGATTCGCAGTTTGAGCAAATTGAAACTCACAGAAAGAACAACATTCTGCCGTACATGTCGTTATTAGTTTTCCTCATAAAATAACAAATTCATGACGTATGGATCTCAGACTTTCAACACACCATTTGTAAGTACTAAACTACCGTTTGGTATTGATAATGAAGGGAAGTAATGGACTTGCACATCCCTGACACAATCTTTAACAGTACACCATGAATAGCACTTTTATATTTTATTTTGTTTTTATTTATTTTTTTTTGGGGGGGGGGGTGGGGATAGAAGTGCAACAACAACAACTACAGTGAGCGGTTCAGGGATATTGTACTACTAAATAACATGTTACCCTAATATTGACTGCATAACTGCATATTATACCAATTGACCAACTTATCCAGTCGAACTGTCTATGGTGATAGAAGTTTCAGGTTAATTTCAAGAATATCCATTGATCCTTTCTAGAGATAAATAATGTGTTATGGATGGACAACTTCAAAACACAATAGCTCCGGCAACACTTCATGGTAGAGGCATAAAAACATAAAGTAATACAGTTGAAATTGATATACCAGTAACAGTGGAATATTCAGTTTCATTAAAACATCATGCTACCGCACACACACAGGCACGCACATAATGATTTAAGACTATACCCACCTAATAATAATTACCAAGCATACAAAAAATGCCACGAGAAATAGTATACATCATCAATATCTACATAATTAATTTTTACTACCAAGTACATCTATAGCGTTATCCTGCTTGTGTAATTACAACACAAATTAAACAGCTCAATAAAATGTCAACAGCTGGCAAGCTGTCTAGCAGTATTACAGACATGGGTCCTGCCTTTGTTTCACCATGTGTTCGTTAAAAATACAGACTGTATTGATTGATTTTGGTCATCAAGCTACGTACATAATGTATGTACACATACTGTAATGAATGATTTAATATAAGAATAAGAGAACATGCAGTGGCAGTGTTAAAGGGAGCACAAGGATCACATTCCCCAGACCTGTGAAAGGCAGAAATTAAAAAAAGACTGGCTACTGACATTGTAGTTCTGAATAGGGTTGCAAAATTCCTGGGAATTTTCAGTGTGGAAAATTTCCATGGGAATTTTCGGAAATTTTCCGGAAATATTGAGAATTTTCGGCAACTTTCGGCAACTTTGCATATTTTTGTACATTTAACATTTGAATTAAAAAATTAAATTGATCATTCATCTAATATCAGAAATGTTGTGATATCGACACATTTACTCAAACCTAATAAAGAAAGGAAACAATGTAATGTCAAACAGTAATTTATGTTTGTTTGGTTACATTATGAAAACATAAACATTACTTGACTAATAAACAAAATTGGCATTTGCCTTGTAACACCATAATATCAGCTCAACCAGCCAAACTTCTGATACACGCCTGTTTGATGAGAAAGTACTCAAATTTTGTGAATTACATAGCAATAACATGGTCAAGTCCACTCATATTGAAATATCCACTCATATTGAAAAAGACATTTCAGTGGAATTTTTTACTTCATGCACAAATTGCA
>JZLH01S0372184.1:14748-24993 GCA_001188425.1 Eucidaris tribuloides
GCCTGATCAGGTCGACTAATGCGCATTGGCCGATGGCCGGCAAGTAAACATCAGATTCGGGCAAGTATTTGGAGTGTCAACTAAAAATACTGGCCCGAATCGGCAAGCAAAATTTGTAAAGCAAACCTACATAATGGCCATAAAATACGAATATTGTATGAAACAAAAATGAACTAAATGTTGTTTTACGAGGAAACGCGGCTAAAACATCGGCATTTTTTGGCTCATATGCGATCTCCAAAGTCGCAAAATGAGCGACGGGTGAGAGCCGCACAGCAGCTTGATCTTGAAGGAGATGTACAAGAAGATTGGGTGTCTTCTAATCAGTCCAAGAAAAACACAAACATCGCGAAAATTGCGGCAAGGATTGAAAAATTAACAGAAAGATTCAGTAAAACTGACTGAGAGTACCATAAAGGTAAGGAGAATGCTTAAAATCACCACAAAATATTACAGCCACCTCCCAAAAGATCGCTAAATAGCCGACTAGAGATGCTTAGTCCACATGTTAAATGATGTATGTAAAAAATCGGAATACCCATTGCCCATCTAACCACTCCTTTTACTCTAGTAAAAGGGTACTTTTCATGGATGTCACTTTTGTCAGTTAAGTTTATGTTTCCAATGAGCATTACCCTTCAATACAATAGGATCTTGGATATCTTTGCCCCCAAATTGCTTCAAACAGGCAATCTACAAAATTTGGGGGGAAAAATAAATGAAAAATTTTGGGTGAAGGTATGTAACGCTGTACAGAATTTACGTATGACAGTCAAATCTGTTGCTTTTTAACTGAATGAGCAGATATTGATTAGAAGAGATATTAACAGCCCTAAGATTCTCTTGAACTTGTTATTTTATGCAATTTCTAGATCTTCATGGAGAATGTATGTATGGTCCTTGACTTTTTGGTCTGTCCTAGTTGATTCACTTCTCCCCTCTCGCCTTGTCATTGTTAGATGTGCACATTTTTAGTATGTGGTGTGCCCTTTGCGTACCCGAGGTCGTTCATTGCATGCAACTTGTGTGTGCGCTACATGGGATTATGCTTGCTCAAATTGTGCATATCAAATGATGAGAAGGCTTTTGTTCATTTTGTGCAATATATAAAGTAATTTATTTGTGATGATGTCTTGAAGCTGATTGCAAAGTTCTCTGTTAAAAAAAAATATATGTTTGAATTTTGTTTGTGTGTTTCCCCCTTCAGATCGGCATTTCACGCATTTCCTGTCTCCGTAAAAAGACAGATGGTTCCAGTCTGCACACATTTACACTACATTTGTCTACATTTAAAGTTATGAAGAAATATCCTGTGTTTCAAGACCACCCCGTTCGAAGATGAGTAAGTTGATTTGTGTTATTTTATCAAACTGACAATCAATGTTACCATTCCTGGTGCTAAAATGCATTAAGGTATCCTAGCCCAATGGCAAATATCTAGGGTTATGGTTACGGCTAGGGTACCCTAAACCTAACCCTACACCTAGCCCTGACCCTTGTCTACATGAGGTAGGTAGGCCCATAGAAATGGTTTATAATGGCTGTCCCCACATGTTATGATTTGATTTACCCTACATAAATCACAATATGTGGGGCTATGATTTTGAGCATGGATACCTTAATGCATTAGTTCCCAATTCCTTTGGTGTACAATACACTATTTTCTTTAGTCCGAAATGCTGGACATTGAAAAAGTAGTAACCGATTGGAGACAATGTAAACTTGTAGATTTAGTTCTTCGTCTCCAATGTTTGGTTAATGAACAAACTACACTGTAGTAATCACCAGCAGAGTTGGTGATTTTAAATCACCGATCAATTTACATCTTGATTTTTTTTTTTTAATCGTTAGTTTAAAGCCCAAGTTTAGTTTTGGGAATTTTTTGTTATTTGAAAGCTTTATGCCTAAAGGTGATGTGTGAATTGGTTTCACAGTGTACTCGTGTGAGCCTAGTTTTTCTGGTAAAAAAGTAAAATGTAATTTTTGGGGGTTCCATGGAAATTGTGTAGTCTGAAGACAGCGTTCACAGTTTCACACACATGCACTCACACACACAAACACAAACAAACATTTACACATACACATGCACACATATTGTACACACACACATACAAACACACAAACACTGTCACACATAGACACAAAAGCATGTACACGTACATGTACATGCACTGTAGGCCACTGGTACAGAAATTTAACAAATATGCACTAGGTTCATTTGACATGTAAAATACTGGCTTATAGGTACCTATGTACATGTACCTCCATACAGTACTCTACAGTATGTGCAAATTCCTGAAAAGTTACGTGTGTAACTAGTATTATCGTGAAACATCCATATTGACTAGGCAATATTAGGAGGATGAAGTGGGTAATTCAATTAAGCAAGCCAAGAATGGCCGAGGGTCATTTATTCAAGTCTCTGACGTGACAAGTCTTTGATGGCTAAGTGAAGGCGGGATGTGCAAACAGGAGGCACATGATCTCCTGAGACAGCCCGTACTGATCGTGGATTGATCGCAGATTCCGGCTGTGAACGCGGCTGTGACGTGCTCTGATTTCAGCCGTTACTGACCTCTTTACACCAGATTGATGGGCTATACTTAAAAATAAATGAATATTACACAGAAATGAGTTTAACTAAAGAAACAATAAGAAATATATAGATTTTATTTATAGGAATAAATGAAATAAATATAGGGCCTAGATAATCAATCAGTCAGTTATAAGGAATAAATGACAGATAAATGATTAAAATTAATGACAAAGTGAACTGCAAGAATTTTTGGAAAGATTACAGTACCAGTATTTACTAGATTTTGTAGAGTATAACTGTAAACTTCATGTAAAAGTAAGTGTGATTTGATTTTACTCCTGAACATGAAATACGGACGTACATGTAGTCATCAATATCTCAATTTTTTACATTTTTATTCAGAATTATGAATCATCAACATACATAATTTCAGGACTGAAATCTAAAAATATGATGATCACTGCCAAAAAAGTAGAAATATCACCCTCAAGACTACATGTAGGCTGTATGTTCCAATCCATAATTTGTGGTACATGTACATGTATGTAACTCATTTTCTTGTGAATGGCAGCCCGTATTAGTCTGGCTGTCTGCCTACTACTTATTGTCTACATGATGATGTATGTATACATGTACATGATGTGTGTAGTGAGCTTGATAACCTTTCTTGCTTTACTAGAGAGGAGTACTTGGGTCATTCTACAGATTTCGACAACATTTAGGGGTATATTTCGGTGACAAATTAAGATCATTAAAAATCGATATACCGAAATACTGACATACCTTATTTGTAAATAATTTGAACGATGTATCCTTGAACATCCTGTTTGTGGTACATGTACTTGTGTAGGCCTACTCCATGAGAGCACCAATTTTATCTCGACAGGATTTCACATTTGAACCATGTCCTACATAAAAGAAATACAAGGATGTTGAGGAAAATGTCACACTTTGTTGCCGAACTTCGTGGAATGAACCACAAGTACTAAAGTACAATGACCTGGAAGCATACAGTAAGCAAAATGCTAGTGTTCAGACTACAAGTATATAATAGTCATTGCAGAAATTCACAGTGTTGTACAATGGATGTGGGGGAGATATTGTACAGTAGGCCAGGCCTTACTGTCCAGTATTTTTCATCAATGTGAGAAAACATTTTCACAGACACAAAGGATGTCCGCCAATACCCACCTGTGTTTGACAAGTGTTTACAGTAGGCCCCTACTAATTACATGTAGTTGTATTAAAATTATTGTACATTTTTCCCATTGATTTTCAAGGAGTGCTGTATCTGAGGCCACCCTCGAGGCCAATTTCTAGTGGTCTCGATCTCGGTCTCGATCCAAGTCACCTGTACAAACCCAATGGAAAGGTTAGGTTTTGGCACGGCCTTGGACTCGGAACCTTTGCAGACATCACCCCGTAGTCTTGCCATGTTTTCCTGCTAATTGAATGTCTCACTTTCGATTTTGAGTTGTTGAGTTATTTTGTCTTGTGCTGTTATGACTGATAAATAATAACTACTGTAAGGTGGGCGTTGAGAAAGTAATGCCACAATAGTATCTCAAGTGAAACTTTTCCCTCATTGATACTTAGAAAGTGCATGGCAACATTCATTTACATGTAGGCTGGACATTGACTGTACCGATCTCTGTGTCTGTAAAGCATCTTGTAAGTTATAACAATGATTTTGTTTTTCCAATTAAAAAAAAAAAAATCTGAGTCACAGTACTTTACAGTGGCACTGATAATGATATGGTGTAAAAATGAAGCCTTGAAAAAAAAATTGCAGTTAAAAAATGATCATTAATTGCTTTTAAAAAGTGAAAATAAATGGGTGACAAAAATGACCATTCTAGTCTTCTCCCATAGACTGATGCAATATAGAATTTTCATCCCTGGGTCGTTACTTTACATGTATGTGGCGATATTTCACCTGTACAGCACATGTACTGATGTACGCGTAGATGTACATGAACATGTATGTATTTTCATAGTGACAGCATGCATGTACATGTAACTGTCCAAACTTTTGTGTTACATCAAACATACCTCACCAATTGAGTTGTAAAAAAAAGGGAAGAAAAATCAACATTCAGAAGACATTTATTATGTTGATGACCCTCTGCTACTTTGTATTACTGACTGTCTGAGAATTGTATGCATCTATACCAGTGACTATCAAAGTTTGACCTCCCCACCCCGCCGCCCCGCCTCCCCCTCCGCTTACTAGAAACATCCTGTATGGCAGGGCTCGACACTGCACTTGCCCACTTGCCCAGGGCAAGTTTTTAAATTTCATGTGGGCAAGTAAAAACTCAAAATGTTAAACTATTACTTGCCCAGTTGGGCAACGTAAAGTTTTGATCATGAATTGAACAAAATACTGGTCCATAAACAACAAAGAATGTGTTTACAATTTGTGTCCAGGAGTCTATGTTCAACATTATTTCATTCACTGTATTTAATTTTATGACATCTAATTACAATCACACTAATATGCAACCCCCAGAATTAGAAGAATGCATGACATGTGCAAATGCTATAAAAAAAAACCCTTCTTGCTTTAGAGATTTAGCGCGAGAAGATTATTTGCTTCGATGTTTTGGTTATTGTTTGTCGCGGGCAAGTCACAATCTTTCATTCGGCCCAAGGTAAAAATATGGAAGTGATATTTCACTTGCCCGACGGGCAAGCAGGCATAAAAGTTAGTGTGGAGCCCTGTGTATGGTATGAAACCATGCTGAAACCTTGACAGTGAAAGAAATGCACATTGTACCTCAGCCTCGCATTATTGCAGCATCATGATAATTACCCAAATCCTCACAGAGTATCACATTACAGAACAATTAGCACCTGCTAAACAGGGCTCTCATTTCCCAGTAGAATTTGAATCAGAGCAAGCATCTGATTAGAGGGATGATTGAAAGCATGAAGTCAGAACTCAGTTAGTCTGGCTTCCAGACGCAAACACTTATCCTTTTTCGTAGAGATATTAGGACTACTATCATGATCAGTTAACTGTCTTGAACTAAGACTAGTTTTCTGAGGTAGATTTCGACTGCCATCGCAGCATGGTTCGAGTGCTTTGCATACGCACTGCTACTTGGAGGGAGATAAATTTGCAGGGTCTGGAACCGAGACTAGAACTCAGTATGCATTGAGCTTGTACATGTATTGATGTATGGTTTGAGTTGACACATTCAGTGGCCTTTGGAAGACCGTTGATCCTCAGTCCCACCGGTTATATTTTGTGTTGTGTTTGGTATGGGGTTGTGACCTGATCCCTGAAGCAGAAGCAGTTTAACCAAGCTAAACTACATGTAGGATGCCCCCCCCCCCCCCATGAAATCCATACATCCATTATTTGCATTCAAGAAGAAAAGAGAACGAAAACATCATAACAGTCTGGCCAAATATGCTGAAACATTTTCTGTTTTCTTACTTTGAACTGTTGCTGAATGATGTGCGAGTCCCACTTTCAGAGTTCTGTAAATAATGGCCATACAGTATTTTGTTATCAAAAGATGTTTTTTTTCTCTGCCAACAGCAGGAAAGCAGAAAAGGGTACTGTAAAACCAGAAATTTTCGCGAGCGTAAAACTTTCGCGAATTTCGCGAGGAGTCGAGATTCACGAAAATAGAATGCAGTCAATGCACGCGAAAGCTTGTGTTTACTAGTACACAACTTTTTTCTAAATAATGCCAGTACAAAACCGTGTACTAGAAGTCAAATGACTCGCGAGATATAACGCGCAGTCACTTACGTGTACAACGGGCGCAATGCAATTCTACATTTGATAAAACCGTGTTTTAGAGGCATTGAAACAAATGTTTTCTATAAATTGTAGTGATAATTAATAAAACACGCAATTCCTTCTTCCCACCAAATTTTGCTATATTTTATTTTTTCATGGTTGATGATTTGTGAAAGTTTCATGCACGCGAAATGGCCGTCAGCTCGTATCCGTGAAAGTTTCATGTCGCGAAAGTATAGTGTTTTACAGTATTTAACTGTTTGACAATGAAACAAAACATCAACATTTATGATTTGAAAAACAAACACACACACACAAAAATCAACACTGGAAATGTTAGCTATGCATTATTGATGTTCCAGGATAGAAAATATAATTTCAGATGTTTGGTTTACATGTGTTAATGAATTTCAATAAATTTTGGCTTTCTCTTTAATAGTATTCAGATGTTTGTGGAATTTTACAGTTTTATTTGAAAGGTATATAAATTACTGATCAGCCCACACAGTAGACAAATAATATGGATTTCAAAACTTTTAGTCTAATTTCCTCAAAGTATAATTTTCACTGCAGATGACATACATGTATTCATAACATAGGCCTACAATGATCCCGAAAAGCCATACAATTTGATTTACGTACATTACACTGTATTTGTATTTTGATGTCTTATGTGCCTTCCAGTTCCGTATAGGCAAATAGGCCTAGCGTAAACAGTTTGCGTTGGCACCTCTTGCGCGATATAATGTACATACTGTTTGAGTCAAGGTGCATTTTATTCACATTTTCTACAGTGTACTTCTGTGTGTTTACGTCTGGCATGCCGTTCTAACCACATCAACGCTGGCCTTTTCAGTAAAAGCAGCGAGGTTGAAAATAAACGTCAATGACACGGAAGAATTCAAGCTCGACATCATAAATTGGCATGTGCTTTCAATAGGTTCTGTCAATATCGCTGAGAGAAAAATAACGGCCAATGTTCACGTCCATGTGAAAAGTGCATTGTACAACCCAACACTTACAGTATCCAACAGAAGTGCTGCTAATGCAATGCACAGTACACATTGAATAGATTCAAGCTTCCACACTGTAGGTGAACTGTTTTGTTATAGGATATCAATAGATTTAAACAGGATGTCTTTTTTAACCCTTTCAATACCATTGGAAGAAAATGTCATGGACTTTGTATAATGTTTTGAAAGTGGTACAGTGGTACTGAACGGATAATAGCCCCTAAATAATGTGAGACTCTATTCAAATTGAAATTGAATTTCAAATTCAAAGTTAATTGCTATAAAATCCTCACATTTCAGGAATACTCGATTACAAATCCCCCCTCCCCCCTCCCGTATGAAAAAAAAATTAAAAGAAGTGTCTGGATTAAAAAAAATTACAAAAGAAACCCCCTCAGTTTTCTTCCCTTATTATACGTATATGTACGTGTAGATTAGGGTTCAATAGCACAAGTAAGTAGTGTATCATTAAAACTTTCTTGAAAATACATGTAGGCCCTACCCCCTTTTCATATTTAGGCCTACGGTGTATGTGTAAAATTATATTTCTAACCTTGCTGTAAAAATAGATAAATTCTTTTGGTTTTGGAGGGATGTTTCCTTTTCTTTTTTCAGTTTTTATTTTTATTTCATTTTATTTTTCTTTTGCATTGAAGGATATTAAAATGTACTTGTGTTGAAATTCACACTGTAAGGAAATGAACATTACACTGACATAATACTTGAAGTATACTGCGTGAACCACTATGCAATCTGAGCTGGTACTGTAGCAGCAGATATCAAACAGTAATGTTCAATCGTGTCACATGGACATGGTGTCCGTACTGTACATGTACGTACTTTGTCTCGGTTCACTGCTAATAACACCCGAATATTGCATGCATGTTCATTGCCATTGCCATGAGCAAGGGTGTGTATGTTTCACAGTCATGTCGCCTGTTTTCAGGCAAATATGTGACCCGCTCTGTCGAAATGAGGCATAAGTCGCAAATCATGAAAGTTGAGATTTTGACTGAAATGGAATCCCCAATTCCTAAGCTTTCTAATGATGTATAACTTGTCCCTTTTTATTGATTTATGCGAGCGCAATTAAGCATTTATTACCGCGAAAAGTGTAACTTTCCGAGAAGAAAATTTCGAGAAAATGCGTTTCAAACATTTTGATACGGGACCGGTTCGACTTCCCTTGTTGATGCGAAGATCTCGATATGGCTCAGTGATTATGCTAATAAGCTCTCCCTAGTACCATCGGAGATCCTGATTGGTCAATAAAATGACCGTGCACTGAACTAGAACATCGTTCTTGCCCGAGTGAGAGGGAGAAGTCAAGTGTGCATGGATGGTATTCACTTTCATGAAAACTGCATGGGATTGGAAATTTCATACAATCAAATAAACTCGACAAGTTTGTCACAGAGCAAGTAATGATAAGCATGAAATGAAAATGTAGGTATTTGTTTCGATATCTGTCTTTCCCATGCTGAAGATGGCCAAAAACACTGGAATCTGGAATTAACGGCGCAATTTGATCAATTACGCCATTAGAAAATGATGTTGTACCCGTCGATATAATAATGTAGCACGCATCAGTAAAACGGAAAAAAATGGTATAAAAATAACTACGAAAACAAACAGAAACAGTAAATGAAAATAAATATTTTAGTGTTAGTGTGTATTGTTACAATATGTCGTGAGCAATCATAACATTAGTTTAATGTTTGGGTTTACCATCGTGTCCACAAGGTTTCTACCACTGATTTTATCTTAATGCCTGAGCTGTTCTATGAGAATGTCTTTTCTCCATGTCCATTGGAACTTTCTTTTCACGACTCGGCCGGCGTGCAGTCTAGAAGTACGTTGGCATCGCTTTCTTTGTTACCATAACATGATGACTTGTTACACGTTAAAGGTTATATTAACGATAAATCTGCGTTATCTTTGAAAAGGACGCCACCCTCATTAGCCGTAACCTCACTGCCGTATATTTTATTTAGAAAAACTACGAATGAACGCGGAGGATTGGCCCTCCAAAGCCCTAAGATCTTTAATTTAAAAATGACCTTTATTTCTTTAGAATGTCGCGCATTTTGGCGACCCATCAGAGGCGCTGATTATTCTTCTTTTTCATGAGGCAGTAGCGAGGGGCCAGAATTTATAAATACCTACAACTAACAACGCTGCCATCTATCAAGCTCAAACGCGTTACTTATTAAATACATGTAAAGTTAGCAAACAGAGTTACAAAAATTACGACTAACTTGGTCTCCTGTTTGTTATAGGGACCATGCTGTGACACATCTTGTCTTTGATAACATACACAACAAGGGCGTAGGCTGGTTTGGGCACGGGGAGGTGCACATCTTGGGGAGATGGAACTAAAGTGACATGGGGAGGTGCACATCTTAGGAAAGTGGAACTAAAGTTGAGTAAATCGGGCGTTGAAAGCAGAAAAAGTGGTACAAATTTCGTTTTGCTTGCCAGGGGCGGAACTCCTATGGCTCTGTGGGAGGGTGCACGTGCACCCAGTGCACCCCCCCAGCCTACGCCCTTGCACAATACATACCAGCAACACATGCGCATGAAGTAAATTCCGCTCCTCTCCTCTCACATAAAATAAAGGTTTTATAAGGGTTTGCCCCTGAATTTCAGACATAACAATTCTGCTGTGTCTACTGAGTCAGCTCTTTTATCTTAATTTTGTAATTCTATCATTTCATTTATAACATTGCGCTCAAGGAATTTAAAATTCATATTGATAGCACCCATGGCACAAGCACAAGCAATTATCACAGAATATTATGTAGGCAATTAACATCGCAATTGCGGGTGATCAAATTGTGTAACGATTTACTACGCAAATTCTCTCTTCGTCTCAATGCCGTTTTCCCCTCGTTTTGTCGTTAGTTCTTCTTCCTTCTATCCTATGATTTTTGCCCATT
>JZLH01S0372195.1:0-12540 GCA_001188425.1 Eucidaris tribuloides
GGGAAGGTTAGACAGGGGAGAGATCGAGGGAGGAAGGGAATTCGGGCTACCGTTAACGGAGTGGAAAGGGTTTTGTTCTGGTTCATTTTCCATTTCGTTTCATATGTTTATTTGTGTTTAACAGGCAGCTCACCCTCATCCCAAAATATGTCTTAAATGATGAATGAAGAGAAACAAACTGACGTTTATCTATCTAATCAATCCGATGTCAGTTATTTGAACATTTCAAGCTATATTTCAATCGGTGAGTATTTTCCTACCCACGGGTACTATATACTTGTCTTACCTAGAGATAAGATGGGGATTGTTCTCTGCATGGGTTGAGCACGTGATAAAAGAAAGATTGCTGCGAAAATAAATCGAGCATGTGATACAATAGTATATTCGTTTTACGGAAAGAAATCTAATTTGTTTAACTAACGAGTCTATTTGATCCATTTCTCTTCCAAAGATGTTGATGTAGTGGATCTACAATAGAGCAGACAAGGGCTCACACGGCGTAATACCAGCGGCGTCGATCTATGTTTCGGATTGGGTGGGTTGGGGGAGGGCAAAAGTGAAAAATGTCTAAAATTTTTGGCGAGCTCCCCGCGCCAAATTGTAATACTAAATTTTGAGCGCGAATTGGGCAGAAAAATTAGTATTTTTATGCCATGTTCAATGGTTTTATAGTGCTTTCCAATTCTTTTCGAAACATATACCCTCCCTACTCAAAAGTATTGCAACATACAATATAACGCATACATTTTACGTTGAAGGGGTCTTTCTAATTCCGTTTATTATTGGAAAATTACATTTTTTTTTAATAAATCAATGAATATACTTTCTCGTTCCTTCTCCAAGGCGGAGAGATTATCAAATGCAAGCGCGTCCACGACAGAGGGGAATAAATTTTAACCTTTTTTGCTCCCCGTAGGGGTGGGGTGCTTAATTAACACTAGCATCGTTAATTCGGTTTCAGATTTACCAATGAAACCGTTTTAATGGTTTGGAAGACTTCCAGCAAACAAAAAACGTCAATGTGTTCCTCTGAAGGGGTCTCAGAAAGAAGACCACACCCCTCGAAGACGAAAGTGACCTCCTATCTTCATAAGACAGTGACAAGGAGGATAAGGCTACTCATAAAAGATTATGGCTTTTTCTTCGTATCATTATATCCAGTGTACCGAGAAGTCTCATGACAGTAAATTTTAAGATGTTTACAATAGTAAACTGCCTTTGGAATAGAAAGAGAGCAAGAAATTATATCTTGAAGAGGTCTTATTTAAAATATGGCGCGTTTCCTCCTTACCACTGTCTTATGAAGATAGGAGGTCACTTTCGTCTTCGAGGGGTGTGGTCTTCTTTCTGAGACCCCGTCAGAGGATCATAGTGACATTTTTTGTTTGCTGGAAGTCTTTCCAAACCATTAAAACGGTTTCATTGGTAATCTGAAACCGAATTACGATGCTAGTGTTAATTAACACCCCACCCCTACGGGGAGCAAAAAAGGGTTAAAATTTATGTTCCATCCCCTCTGTCGTGGGCGCGCTTGCATTTCATAACCTCTCCGCCTTGGAGAAGGAACGAGAAAGTATATTCATTGATTTATTTTAAAAAAAATGTAATATTCCAATAATAAACGGAGTTAGGTTATCATTTTAGAAAGACCCCTTCAACGTAAAATGTATGCGTTATATTGTATGTTGCAATACTTTTGAGTAGGGAGGGTATTTGCATTGCATATTATGAATTTTTCAAGTTGTCAATATTATTGGGGGAGGTGCAAATCGATATGTTTGCTCCCCCAATATTTTCATTGGTGGGGCGATGGTCCCCCCCCCCCCCCACAGAATCGACGCCTCTGCGTGATACGGGAGATCAGGAGATCAGAGGCAGTTGACTCATCCAAAAAATATCCAGAGACAATTTCTTTTTATTCAGTGGGAATGGCAAACAGATCCGAGGAATTTAAAAGCATAGCAGCTAATTCTCCAAAGCTTTCATGGCTTACATGGTTCACCGTAAAAACTACGGTGTCAAAATTAACACCAGTCGGTGTTGTGAGAGGACCGCATCCTCAGGTGTTAACAATATACCATGGAGTTTGAACATTTATGACACAAAATATTGTTGATATTACAAACATTTTGAATTCAACACTGGTGTAACATGCTTGGTGCGGTCCTCTTACAACACCGACTGGTATAATTTTAACACCACAGTTTTTGCAGTGCGGGTCTCCTGCACAAAAAATGGTTATTGTCAATATTTTTATTTATTAACGGTATACATAGCTCATGCTTGGCAGCCCGAAGGCTGAATTGTGCATGGCACACAATATTGGACCATGTATCCTTCAACAAGGCAGCAGCTATACAGCACCATAGAAGGGGCCGAAGAATGTTGACAGTATAGGAATGGCCATCACACCGGGTTTTCACCCTTCTCTTTTCGATGAAGTGTATGGGTTCTTTAACGTGCTGAGGTGTTTCTGTCTCAACACGGGACCTCCGACTTTACGTCCTATCCGAGGGACGGGGTAATGGGGATAAAGTGCCTTACCCAAGGACACAACCGCCAGACGTGGGCTCGAACCACGGACCTCTAGGTCGGGAAGCCAAGGTGTTATCCACTACGCCATGACGCCTCCCCTATTTTGATTGGCGGAGCTTAAACGTGGTGTATAATTTTGATTAATTGCCAACAAAAAAATGAAATGTTCTCCTGTGTTCAAAAGATGTAACTATAAATTATAATCCATTAATGCCCTGAAAATTACACCTTCTGTAACGTTTCCCTTTTCGAGAAATTGGTGAAAAGAGGAGGTCGGTGCCCAAAGGAAACGCACGTCTTATTATATCTGCTCCCATATAATTTTTAAAGTCACAAAATGTCATAAGAAATTTTCATTTAGTTTTGATATTGTTTTCTGATCATTGGTGTGACAGTACCTTAAGATTGATATATAATTGCAATTATCGTAGATTATCTTGAATTTAGAAAACGTGTTGATTTTGTAAGGAATATCAATAAGAGATTAAAAAAATACTTCCTTATGATTTTAGAACTTAGTCATAGCACTTAATAAATTCAGATAGCAGTCGATATCTCAACACCTTCTGAACATTGTTGTAGATAATAAAATGGGTGTGCACGTGTGCATTGCTGTTCATGGGATAATTTTGTCATCAACACTCTGCCATTTAATAACATCATGTAATCCCAGACATCGTTAAAGATGGATTACGCCTAATGCGATTTAGTTTCGTCTGCCATGCAGACTCTAAAAACAAGTCGGCGCAATCACGTGTGGAACGTGGAAGAGAATAATATGTAAATTTAATTACCATTAAACTCAGGAAATGAAGTCTGTGACAGCTCGATGCACACCTTCCTGATTAAAGAGAATATGATATGAAAACGTTGACATGGTTATGAAGAGGAAGGATGTATACATGTAATTAAAAATAGATAATGAATAATGTCACTTATATTAGATAAAATAACCAGGAAGTGTTTAAAATAATCGAGCGTGACTCGATAATTGTTCACCACATTTTCAATTTCAATTTATTTTTCATATTTCTCAAAAGAATGACATTTGTAACAACATAACAACCAAACAATCATATAAAAAATAAGAAATGACGATACATGTATTTACAAAACTTACAAATTAATTAATTTTATAATTAATATCGTATAGGCAAGCAAAATCATGAGAAATATGATGGAACCTACATAAAAGAAGACTCGTACAGCTGTAGGATCCGAAAAAGTACGATAATTGCGAAATATGGAGACTGTAAAGAATCAATGTATTGTAAACAGAATAAACAGTGAAAAGAAAAAATAAATAACGAAAACAAAAACAGACAAATGCAAACAAATATAAAACAATCAAAAAATACCACATTGATGGGTTGGGATTATCATAAGACTTTTTTTCTAATTGTGAGTCGACCTTGTAAACACATATTGTACATGAAATTTATTTTGTTATCCGCAATAGCACACTATATAGAGTAATGACAGTAGCCAACCAGCTACAGCTATGAAAAGGACCCACAATTAATGCATCTTGAAAATATCGTTGACCGACTGAAAAAAACAATTGTCATTTCTTATAACCACAATCCTGTTTGTTTTAACTGAAGACACTGGCGTAAATCCCGGGGGGATGCGGGGGTTATATCCCCCCCCCACTTTTCGAGGCGGGGGATGGCCTGTACAATCATCCCCCCCCCACTTTTCGAGAAAAAAATATAATTTTTTTATTAATTAATCATTGATAAAATTGCTGTATAGTGAGAATTTTTCCTGAAATACCTTTAAATTGCTTTAGATCGTCCAATTTTAATTCTAAAAAACTCAAAAGCTCCTGGCTCGGTCGCTTCGCTCCCTCGCTTGCACTTTTCTTAAATAATTTGAACATTTCGGCCCGGAAAATTCCTGCGTATGGCCTCGTTTTTCAAGGTAGTCTCCACTGCATGATAGTTTGAAAATGTGTATATTTCCGAATTTTAACCTATATTTATTCAAAACATTGGTTTTAGAATGAAGTATTATACTGGCAGACATGCAGAGACCAGCAATCCCAACTGCCCGAATTAAAGAACACTGTCGTAAATTGGGAAATTGGGAGGAGGGGCTTGAGGGATATTATCCCACCACTTTTCGGGAAGGAGGGGGATGTTCTGTACAAATATACCGTCACTTTTCAATAAGTGTTTTTGTGTTTATTCAATTATTACTAACATTTATATATATATTTTAAATGCTAAAGATATTGTTATCTGAATATCCTGATGATTCCAGTTTAATATCTTTCTTGTTTATTACTAACGTGTTTTCCATTGGTCCAAATGGGCATTCTATCCATATCCCTATTCAGAGCACAGATAACGCAAAAATGTAGGCCTAATTAAACATCTTATTATCAACAAAATGTAGAAAACATACTCAGATATTTTCACGTGAGGACATAAGGAGCCCTATCGTTTCTTTTCAGTTAAAACAATTGTAATTTTTTCCACCTCTGATAAGCCTCCCCTGTGACAATGGCCTTTTTTCACATTAGAGGCACCTGTTCTAATTTAGGTGCCGCTACCGCTTTTTGTATAAGTGATACTGTTTCTTTAAATGCCTCCTTTTCCTCTTTACGTTGTGCCCCGAATTTGAAACGACTTAGAGCAACTTACTTTAATTTTTTTTCAGGCTCGCTCGCTACGCTCTCTCGCCAATTTTTGATATACATGTATTATGTTTGGAGGTCTTTTCAGTTTCTGAATTTGAGACATTTCAGAAACATTTCCCCCTTCTATTAGATGTTATTAGACACCATGCATTCTCACAGGTCCTAAAGATTTTCTTGCTCGTTTCGCTCGCTCGTTCATTGATATAGGCCATGAAAACCCAACTGCAAAATTTAATGCTATGATATCTGCTGTTTTTATTACAGCAAAAGATCGAGAAACACATTATGTGAAAGGTCTAAAATGTAATCACAATAAAAGCTATATGCCAATTTTAGGGTAGAGATAGTGGTATTTTTACACGTTGTAGGTGTCCCCCTTTTCAAGATACAGCCCTTGATTTTGGGGTGTCCCCAAAAATTTTGGGCCAAAATTTGGAAATTTCATCGATCATCCCCCAACTCCTGCTCCTCGGAATGGATTTACGCCCATGATGTCTGAAGAACATACTTAAAATGTACTCATGCTATCGAGAGTACACTAAACGTAATTATATTATTTTACTAACAACATTCTAACAATGCTGGACAATATAACTGACCAACATTTAAAGAGTGAAGTATTTCATCACTTACGAAATAATTTAAAATACACAAGATGGATGTTGATCTTGTTTTGAAATCTTAAATGTATTTTGCCATTAATATGTACGCTTAAAGGCAAAGTTCACCCTGACGTCAAGTTGGTTTTAATAAAAGCAGAAAAATGAGAGAAACATATTAATGAAAGTTTGGCGAAAATCCACCAAAAAATAACAGAGTTATTAAGTTTCCAAGTTTTGATTTTGTGACGTCACATTCGAGCAACTCCCCATATGCCGAGTACTAAAAAATTCCATGAATTGCGATTGTTTAATGGTTTTTGAATGATCTTATTTTTTTAGTATTATTATTATTGTTTTGTTACATTTCGGATGACATAGAAGCCTGTGTGAAATAATGTTTCTGATTATATTAAATGCACAGGTAAAATAGTCTTCAAATTTCTGAGAAAACGACACTTTATGGAATTTATATCACATGGCATGTGACGTCAACAATTCAAAACTCTAAAATTCCATAACTCTGTTATTCTTTGATGGATTTTCGTCAAACCTTCATTAATATGTTTCTCTAATTTTTCTGCTTTTAGTAAAACCAACTTGGACTCAGGTTGAACTTTGCCTTTAACCTCTTCAAGCAGAAGACAATACAACCTCTCCACTGAAGACACGTGATTAAAGTAACATCTCACATCTGTCATGGTAACGGCACATCATGCCATCTACTCTCAATGGCTTTTTTTCTATAGGAAGTGACAAGGGAAAATGAAAGTATAGTTTAAGCCTAAGCATAGTTTTGGTCGATCAGACTGATTTTTCATTATATACATTACATTGTATATAAATAGATAGAAAGAAAGATAGAAATATAGATAAAAAAGGGTATATAGATATAGAAAGACCATAGAGTTGGATTTTCCAACTCTATGAGAAAGACAGAGAAAGAAAGAAAGAAAGAAAGAAAGAAAGAAAGAAAGATAAATAGATAGATCGATAGACAGATAGATAAACAGATAGATAGCTTGATAGATAGGTAAATAGATAGTTTGATAGATAGATAGATAGATAGATAGATAGATAGATAGATAGATAGATAGATAGATAGATATAAATATAAAAATTAAATGTTTCTTTATTTATATCTTTTTATATTAGTGACTTCATCCCATTTGATTAAATAATAAATGCTAAATTCATTTCATGATAATATTATCACCTTTTATCAATTAGTTATACTTTGTCAGATTTCATTACAAAACCGTGCCCACTGCTTAAATTGAATAAGATATTATTTTGGGGGGAAAACGAAACATATTGCGAGGAAAGGTAATAATGTTTCTTTCCTCGTGCGTGATAACTATAAGGAATAACCATATCGTCTCAGGAGTACGATAGAATTCTCCGAGCACTCTCTGCAATTGATCGATGGCAAATATATTCGACAGCTGTTGAATTTAGAATTGATCTAGAACCATTTCCCTGACATTTGCTCACGTAATAAATCACCCGGTATGGTTTGTCCTGACAAGGAAAAGAGTGTAGCAAATACATTATATTGTTATACTAAAATATAAACATTGAAAATAATACAATGATATTCGGACGATTTTTTTAGACATGTATAAACATAAGATGACTAACATTAAAGACATAATATGTTTTATGAGTTCAAATGATTGATAGAATTTCTTTTTCAAAGAAAGATCGGAGATTTGACATTCAGTATGTATATTCATAAGGATAGGGTAGTATGATCAATTAATAAGCTAGATATTTTCTTATTGTATTCTGTGGCGCTTCCATCATTATACAAAATCATTTCAGGAAAGTCGTTGTAGATGTAAATCATTTTCACAGAAAGCAGCATCGACCTTATCGCATATTCTAGTCAATATAATGTGAATAAAGAAAAAAAGATATGTTACACTCTTGATCCGTAGCCCCTGGCACTCATGCCCATGATACAGATATGTCACTACGTGTTCTTGTAAGATGAGGGCAGATTTGTATAGTCGCGTTGTCTTCTGTATCTGCCTACGAGTATTGGAAAATAGTGGGGTGCAAGTTTAGGAAGAGGAAAGATTCGTGAGTAAAGCAAACTCGTTCAGGAAAATCAGGAAAATCAGTCATGTTTAGGATATAAATTTTCAGGCAAACAGTATGAGTGGGTATACAACTTTAAAATTTGAACATGAATGCTTTGTACGGAGGCCAAACGGGGGGGGGGGGGTGGAGGTGGAGGCCTGGGGGTGCTGTGGGATAATATGATTGTGTGATTATCATAACTGATATTTGAGCAGATATGCGTGTTTGTGTTTTTGTATTATGACCAATAATAATATGCAATTGTGCTTGTTAGTCTGGATATCTGGACTGGTATGTATGAGTATTTTTTTTTTAGGTGTAGGTGTAATGTAGGTGCACAGGTGTAAGGAAGTCAATGAAATAAGGAAAGGTGACTTTATATTATTGCTATTGGTATTATAAATATTTAGTTTGTTTCTACTTGTGGGAAATGTCTTTGATGTCTTTTTTCAAACTTATTATTGAATAATGAATAATGATATAACAAGTAAATATAAAATTCACAAAAACATTATAAAGTAAACCCCGTTAAATAAATGAATAAATAAATAAATAAATAAGTAAATGAATGAATGAATAAATAAATAAATAAATAAATAAATAAATAGATAAATAAATAAATAAATAAATATATGAATGAATAAATAAATGAATGAATGAATAAATAAATAAATCAATAAGTAAGTAAATAAATCAATAAGTAAGTAAATCAAACAATCAATCAATCAATCAATCAATCAATCAATCAATCAATCAATCAATCAATCAATCAATCAATCAATCAATCAATCAATCAATCAATCAATAGACAAATGAATAAATAAATAAATAGATAAGAAATTTACCAAGTAAAATGGGCGTCAATGAAACAAATTTCCCACCCCATTTCCGGCAAGGTAATATATTTTCTACGTGGGTCATTAAGCTGATACCGGATTTTGTAGCTCCTGTGAGAAAGCTTGATTGAGCAAACTTAATAACATGAGTGTATTAATTGGACGTGGAACGGTAGGTAGACGCTAGGTATATTCTCATTTATGTTCAACATGTCCTTATAACTAGGCATACTATCCAATTTATTACATTTTGTGATGCGATACATGATTTATGTCTGATATCCATGGAAAAGAACATATTATTTACAAAATAACCCAATAAAATAAAATGGTAATTTGGAAAAAGGGAGTGCTATAATGTTATCAATATAATGTAATATTTATGCAAACAATTTGTATACAATCGAAGGTTGGGACAGAGATTATCTTATCTTTTGTCATTTAATATTTGTCACTATGATATTACATCTATAAAAATCAATCAATTTAATTGTCTATATCTAAAACATTCTATCTCTCTCAGCGATGGTATACAATGTAATGTCTCCTTTCAAAACTATTTTTTCTGTATTGTCTATTGTTGGGAATATCATCCCCACTTGAACCCCCCCCCCAAAAAAAAAATAATAAAATAAGAAATACAGTCAATAGCAATTAGTAGAAGACTTCAGTGTTGAACTAAATGTAATAGCAAGCAGATCAACTTAGTAGGCCTAAATAGAACAGCATCTCTCTCTCCAAAAATGATATTTCTAAAAAATATCACCAATAATCAACACTTAAATACTTTCTGTCACAACAAGAATATATAGTCTGCTGTCATTTGAACTTCTTTTAGCTGTATAATTTTCACAAAATGCTTTAAGTTATATGTCACTGTCCGCATTGGACAAGTTGAAGTAAGACAACAATAACACTTTGCAACCTGTTGGTGGCCTTGCCAGTTTCAATATTAACTATCGTCTAGTCAATCAATTGTACAGGCAATATACGTGCAACATCGGTCAATATAATATGTATATAGTTGTCAAAATAAGTACAGTCGGGGGTTTTGCCTCAGGGAGTGAACAGGTCTTGCTCGCTCATAGCGTTATTTGGTCAGACGCATATAGCTCATTAATGTTTTGGCAAGGGGCATTTCTTAAAGGGTAATTGTCCTTAACATTTTAAAATGGGGTAGCCATAATATGGGTTGGGGAATGGGAGATGTGTTCAAGTTTTGCCTGAAGGCAAATCGATTATTTTATCAATGTTGTTTCACTTTCCTTGTATTACATCTGTACACATTCAAAACAATAGTAAAATGAAAACTAGCCAGAATGCGTTTGCGTTTTTCTTTCGCTGTGTGTCTGTGACGGTGCTATACATGCACACACCTGCACACACAAAAATCTAGGACGTCACATATTTGTATGTCAGTGTGTCAGTGCGTTTGTTTGAGTTCGTGCTTTGTACTTATCAGGGATTCCTTTTAGCTGCTTCCAGCTGTTGTAAGATGCCTTATATTCGGCCAAGCGCTGCCAAACAGTGGAGAAAACATTCCCAATTTATGATTTGCATATCTAACAGAAAAAAAATTACTTGGACCAAGAGTGCCCACTTCCTATCCACCCCTATTCTAATAATAATGAACATGTAATATATTTATAGATATATATAGACATAAAAAATATATAATCATATCAAAAGGAATATATATTCATACAGATACAAAATTATCAATGTGTGTGTGTGTGTGTGTGTGTGTGTGTGTGTGTGTGTGTGTGTGTGTGTGTGTGTGTGTGTGTGTGTGTGTGTGTGTGTGTGTGTGTGCTGTCATGGTGTGATTGTGGTGGTGGTGTGTCGTACATGATGCCTTGCCTAAAACCATATAATAGAGAGGAGCAAAGAGAAAATTAGGAGCAGACACAATAAGATTTTTTTTCATTACACATTCCACGAAATGTGAAGCAAATCTAAATAGAATTTACATATCTTTCCTCAATGTTGTTTGATCCATGTTAATATGCGTCTTATTTACGTAGTAGCGTCAAATAATTATGACACTTTAGTTTAACATATTCATAATTATGAATACACAAATAAATGCGGATCGCGAAAGATGTTCAAAACAGTATGGCTCCGAAATTCAACGTAGATATCGAGAATCTTTTGAAATTACCTTACTGTCACAATGTAGGGTGTTTGGTCATGTATCTTTCAAATTCAAATTCAAGTTCAAATTTATTCAACCATAAAAATCAAATACATACAATCAAATACAAATTACATAGCTTGATAAATTAAAACAATTATGGTTAGACAATCCTTCAAAGCAAAACTTGAATAAGGGGCCTTTACATATAAAATAACAATGACTTAAAAGTAGTATATTACACGAAAACTAATGAAACAACATACACACACACACACGCACACACACCCACAAACAGATGTAAACATACATGTACATTCTAATTTTTTCGGTATCATTAATATAATTAGCATGAATATTAATCATAAGTTGGAGTACTAAACAAAATAAATTGAAAGAAGTTAAATTCCGTCTGCTCAAACGTTATTGCACAAACCATTAATTAAAAGTTCTTTACACAGTCGTTTAAAACAAGATAATGTGTAACTTTTCTTTACATCATTACTTAATTCGTCCATTCCCTAGTACCAACTGAATAAAATGAGTTACTGACTGTTGCAGCACGAGCAATGGGTAAATGGAAGTTTTTACATTGGCGAGTAAAATGAGAATGTATATCAGTACTTTACGTAAATTTGATATTTGGAATAGACGATAGGAGGTTATTTTGAAATTTATACATAAATATAAGTGTATGCAATTGTATAAATTCTTTAAATTTCTCTTCAAATAAAACGAATAAAATTATTGCATAATAAACAAAAAAAACAGGGGGCGCCAACTACTTCCAAACGTTCAAATACGTAAAGTTTGTGTTTCTAAACTTTTTAATTAAACATTACAAAATTAAATGTTTCAATCATCGCGCCATTTTCACTTCGTCGCACGTCCCTCATTCCGAGTCTACCGGCACGTCTAATCAACGAACCCTTAATGTCAAACCCCTCGACCCCGTTTAAGAAAATCACCAAACGCCTCTTTTCACCTCGTTATTTTCTGTGGTTGGCTATATCAATTTTATGGGTGAAGTGTGGTGAAAAGTGATTTGACATTTTGATCATGATCGAGGCTGACAAAGCGCGTAAACTTAACGTCCACTCCATTATTAACTCCTATACAAAAAATTGTCAGCGATAATGAAAGTTTAATCTTTTTTTTGCGTATTTCAAGTCGAAGCTGTAGGGCTATTTTGTTCATCTAACATTGATATTTACTGGTTTTATCTTTGCTTATTCATTGGATTAGACAGTCTCGTGGTTAATGGTAATGTGTTCTAGTGATGTTGTTGACTTCAAAGACGATATAAATTATGGATTACTGATAGCATACAAAGTACTTTCATGTCATTAACTAGTTTGTCTTGGCTTATGAGCATGTTGTTCTTGTTCTGGCTTATGAATGTGGTTGTTTTCCTACCATTGGACACATCTTTAGGATCGTTTGCTTTTCATTATTAACATGTGAATACAATGTAAAAATAATTGTTCGTTTGGGAAATAATTCCGTAACAGTTATGTACTCAAGAATATTGTTCCATTAGCCCTTTGCCAGCCAATGTCGACTCTTATTGTGCAATTAAAGCGCAAGTTCAGTTGGCGATTTTTCTTTTATTTGAAAGGTTTATGCCCAAAGGTCATATCACACTAATAACAGATTCTGAATGTCTTTAGTTTTTTCTTAATTAATTAATGAAAAATCTCGGGGGGG